>JAHWFP010265151.1:0-17539 GCA_023313725.1 Lithobius niger
CTGAGTTTTCTTGATGTGATTTGTGTTTTTCAAAAAAGTTATTGACAATTTTCACTCATTTACCACATCTTGATACCTCATTCAGGTCAGTGGTTGGTTATTAATGCAAGAACCCATTACATCCAAATTCGCACCCTATGGGAATACATTAAAAAAAAAAAAAAAAAAAAACATGCGGTTTATTTATATAAATCAGCTAAAACAGAAAACATATTCAGGGGGAAACAGGATTGCCTAGGGTTTACTTAGTTTAATTCCCAATAGAGCTACTCACCAAGTTATACTTGTGCCAGTAACATAGCCAGATGAAGACAGGGGAGGAGGGGGGGGGGGGGTGAGGGATCCTCCCGACTGGGCGACGGTAAACTGGAATATCGTCTAATGGGTTAATTGTCTAATATCTGCCTAAATAAAAAATCTTGAAAATCGTCTAATCGGAATCAATCTAATAATCCTGGAGGCCGGCTAAAAGGAAGGCTAAAAGGAAAACCACTTCTCCCCTCCTCACGCCCGCATTGAAAATGAACTCTCCCACTCTACCTGCATGGAAACAGGAGGCAGGCATGAGTGGTCGATCAACTCAAAGGTTCAATCTGACAAGTCGTCGGGCCGAACAATCACTTCTTCCCTCCTCGCGCCCGCATTCCAAATGCGCTCTCCCGTTCTCCCTGCATGCAAAAAGGAGTCAGGCATGAGTAGTCGATCAATCTGACAAGTCGTCGGGAAGAGTGCCGGAAAAATGTCCCGGAAAATGTGTCCGTAAACTTAATCCATGACCGGCCCCGTGCATAGCACGGGCTTCCTCTAGTATCGTATAATGGATAATGGTCTAACTGGGCGATAGTATGGATACGGTTTCTGATGTTGTATTTGCAGACGTAGCAAGTGCAGTAGCCTGAGCGAGGCTGGGCCGTTAGACGACTTCCATCAAACAAATTTCGTGTTAGACGATTTTTCATTGTATTGTCATACTGTACATGGTCTTCCATTATTATGATATTTTCTAGTTAGACTATCATCATTCGCCCCCCCCCCTCCCGACTACCCGCATTTAAGTGTAAAATAACGTAAAAGCAAACAAAAATGGCATTTATTGCAGTTGCTAAAATTCTGATAATTGTCCATTTACACTTTCCAAAGGCGTAATGTTGAAATAAATTGTGCTATGTGCTCCATCTATGTGCTATCATTGACTAGGCGGTGCCACACTAGCATGCGTCTAGATTAACCAGAAAACTTGGCCTGCCCCGTATCCATTTATAACTACCACTGTTACCCTTTAGCGTACCACAGCACTTTCACAATTCCAAGTCATTGTTCACTAACCTCGTTGGAGGGTCCAGGTAATTTCTGGTTGCAGCATCCCTGTGTCAGACTGCGTAAAATATTGAACCAATGGTTATAACTAGTTATCTTGTGTTCGTTTTTGTTTTTTTTTAGCAACCGTGGTTTTGTACTGCCCTACAGAATATTACGCAGAAGGGGATTTCAGTGGTATGGAGACTTGGCGAACCGATAGGGCTTGCAACGAAAGACCTGACTGTGGCAAGAAGGAATGTTGTGTACTAGAAGACAAGGAAAAAAATTTGCATCAATGCTACCGCTACTACATGAGGGTAAAGTAACTGCGCATGTGCAGCTAAATATTGTCAAATATTTTAGCCGAACCAGTTTCAAATCCTAAAAAAAATGGCAATCATGACAATAAAACGTTGATGGCATTATGTTTTTTTTTTTAATGTTTGTTGTTGTACAAAGATGGTACCATGAGGAGCACGTATGTTTATTTTCGGTTAGAAAATAAACCGAGGGTACACGGAGGTTTCTTAAGTCGCTTTACCTTACGTCGACTTAAAGTCACGTCGTTTTAGGAGAGAGGTGGTTACACGGATATTTAAGTTGGAGTGAGTTAGTTTAGTTTGGAGTGAGTGTTGTTTTAAGGCCGCCCGCGCACATGAGCGACTTGGTCTTTGTGGCCAGGTCGCTGCAGCCAATGAAAATGATTAGAGCGTGGTTCTCCATAAACGGTAAGCATCCTCATTGGCCGCAGCGACCTGGCCATGCGGCCAAGTCGCTCAGTGCGCGGGCGGCCTTAAAACAACAACGGGCACATGGAAGTTTCTGCTAAGTCGATGTAGCGTCGCGTTATCTAATCCCCCCGTTAACTATACCCCTCTCTATCTCCATGTCTCCATTCAACGAGCTGGGCTTTCGATTTCGTTTTAAGGAAGTGACAGGTGCGGCCCTAGCTTCGTGACGTTTAAGCGCACTCGTTTCAAACAATCAAGGAAAGCAGTCCTTAAAGCGACGTGGGAAATGGGTTTTACGTGGGAACACGTAGGTTATTAAAGCGCTTCAGTCGACGTATCGAGGTGGTTTAAGATAAAGCGACTGGAAAGTAGTTTTAGGTGGCTACACGGACGTTCTTACTTAAAGCGCTCTAAGCACTACATCGACATAAGCTACGTCGACGTAAGATAAAGCGACTTAAGAAACCTCCGTGTACCGTCGGTCATTGTTGACATTGAAAAGAATACTACACAAGTAGTAACCCCATCCGTCAGGCAATTTATTTTATGTGAGTACGAAACACTAATCATGAAACAAGAAATAAATATCCGTTAGAAAGAAAAGCGTCAAGCGAGCCGTAAAAAGGGTTATATGAAAGGTTAACTTTACTTGTTAAAATGTACACGAATACAAATTTAAGATTTAAAAAATCTAAACTAGGGCATCGTTAGTTCCACTGTGGTCAAAATGAACCGAAACGATTGTAAACAACCCGTGTTGCATTGGAGACAGCGTTGTGGCTCATCTTTTCGGTTGAGTCATCGCGTCTTGATTCTTTGTCCATTTACTTTCGTAGCGTGTCGCTGGATGGCGTTGACGGCGATTGCGATGAGCGTATTTTCAACTTTGGTTTAACAGCAGACAAAGCACCTACAAATTTGAAAAAAAAATTGTTGGAAAGCATCAAATTTGGAGGTCAGAATGCTTGGAGATTTTGAGCACACATTAATTCCTCGTGATGTTTACAACCGATGTGGCAGATTTTTGCGCTTTGCAAACTATTGGTGAGCAAATAGGTGAGCAGCTCACACCACCTCGGCATTTTATCATCTTGATTATTCCTCAACTACATGTAATTTTCTTTTAAAACCATCTCTGGGTATAATGCTCTGAATGTACAAAATCTGCATTCTTCAGTATGGTGTCTTGCGGCAGGCGTTTGCTGATTAGCATTGTTCCCTAATTGCAATGTTTAAAACTATGTAACGCAATAAAACTGATCGTTAGGGTCCCGTAACTTCAGAAATGGCTTGAGGGATTTAAAAAGTGGTCTCTTTCAGGATGAAGGAAAACGAAATTTTTTGCTGAGGTCATGTCTAAGATTTTAGGTAGGTACCGGTAATTGTTTTTTTCTGAAACGGTAGCTGAACAAGAAGAAGAACAACAACAACAAGTGTACGGTTGTCAAATTTACGTGTGGCTCCCTACTTTTACTCTTGCACAGAACTGCATAATTTTTGGTAGAAATATGCTTTCCATAATTATGTACTATCTGGTCAAGTTCGAAAAATATTGGATAGGAACGGGGATGTTCTGCCAGAGATTTTGCTGAAGTGAAGACTTCAATCACCGAGTATGATTATATTCTCCCAAAACCAAAATTGATATAAGAGAAGCCGCCAAGTTTCCAAAAGGGGTCTGCCTTTCAAAGTAGTGATATCATTCAACGAAGGAAAGGCCTCCGAGGTTAATCCTATTAGCCAATATAATCGCACCGACTAATAGTTTTAAAGTTAAATGAAGACTAGAATATTGCTACTAGCGATATCAGATTTCAACTTTTCATTTGACGCCCAAAATCTTATTCGGTGCGATTCACGTGGCTAATAGGATTAACCTTGGCGTCCTTTTCCTGGTTGGATGAATTCACTACTTTCAAAGGACGAGTCTTTTTGGAAACTTGGCGGGTTTTTCTACCAGTTTTGGTTTTGGGTGGATATCACAACTTTCATAGGACTGTGAATGTATAAAAGGTAACACCGTCGTATCTTCATCTCTACCTTTTTTTTTCTGGAGGAAGTTTATGTCTATAAATTTTTACATCCATAATTTTAATATTTGCCATTGCACAATTATCCGTTATGTCGCCCACATTGACACGGTTTTTTTTTTCTTTTGCTTCACATTATTGGTCCATGCTTCACATTTTAAATTTGTTCAATCCCATTTTTGAGCACTCTTTTTTTGAGTCACTAAAAAACTCCGATTTTCGTTAGCTACGCTCACTCAAACAACACAAACAGCTTTAGTTGCTCCTCCCGCAGTTAATGTTAATCTACGCAATGAAGCTGGAATGCTCAGTCAATCACAATTAATCTCATCTAATTGGCCTATCATCGACTTGGCGGTACCACACTAGCAGGTGTCTACAGGGTGCCAAACAATGATAGCCCCCCCCCCTCCCCAGCATAAACTAAACACGATAGAAAAAAATGAAAGTAGCGATAGGTAGCCCATTTTATTGTGGGTTTAAACTTACAAACTCACTATTCAGTGTTTACTCCCCTGACGTCACAAACAAATTGAAGAGAGCAGGGTAGGAAGACAAAAATAAGTTTAAAAGCTCCATGTTGAACGCCATTTTCCGAATGTTTATGAAAATTTTGGATCCATCATAAAGTACAATGTTCAAAAAAAGGTTGCTTTCTTAACCTCTAGCAACTCAATTTTGTCGTACTAAGTTGGAAGAGCACATCAATGCTGTGCTTCGGGAATTGGCAGTTCAACGCAGGTATGGAGAGCGCTGCAGTGCAGCATCTACCAGGAGAAGCTGTCGCGTGTTTTTTTTTTAATAGCTCCGCTCACAGGGTGCGCATTGACTTGTGGTTGTGCTTAAAATGCGCATGGGGATTAACCCCACTCTGAAAGCAAGTTTCATGGTGCCCACATTGCTGGTTTTGGAGTTATTACCAAATAACCACGCGGCCGTAACCAACCCAGATCTTTCCGAGTCACCTTTGCCTTTCTACCCTACTCGTCTTTAATCTGTTCGTGACGCCAATAGAGTGAACAGTGAATATTGAGCTTGTGAGTTTAAACCCACAATAAAATGTGCTACCTATCGGTACTTTCATTTTGTTTCTATCATGCTTAGTTTACATTGGAAAGGAGGGGGTCACCCTCCTTACATAAACCAGTAAACTTGACGCATTACCAAGAAATTCTTCTTGGAAAAATTTCTTTCTTTCCTGTTGGATTGGACCTTGTGCTCACGATCTACTTTTTTTGTGGTGAAAGACTCACAGCCACTTAGCGAGATTTATTGTTTCTTTGAGCCGTAATTTGTTTATTAAAGAGCCTGGACCCGAGGTCATGCACTCTGTCACATGCTATATACAGCTCATTATGTACACCTACCGCATGCTACGACTCAGGCACAATAGAGTGCAATTTCAAAGCAAAAAACTTACATCGTCAATTGATATCACTAACCAGAACAATTCACAACCAGAGCAATTCATAACCGAAACAATTCACTGACAGGAACAATTCGCAATGCATGATAGTGAAAAGAGAAGGCAAGCCACCATGATGGTGAGCCGCCTTTTTGCGAAAAAAACAAAGTATTCTGATAAATAGGTGCTGCTACGGTGCGCGTATAACACTTAACCATGTTATAATAGACTGTTGGATGACAATACAAACAATGGTTACAACAATTATTTAGCATCCACTGCAGGACCACGTGCTTACAGCTGCAACCCCCATTTTAGAAAAGGGCACTTCCCATACGACGCTTTACCTGTCAGTTTAGATTTGACAACTTGTGCTATACAGAGATATCACTCCTTATAACTGCCGACCCTTTTGGAAACTTGACGGGTTCTCGTCACGGAGGCCTTTCGTGGATACCGAGTCTATGTATATAAAAAAAAGGGTGAAACCAGAGCCAGAAGTCATATCATCGAACAATTTACCTGTATTAAATTTTCGCTTACGCGCTATTTAACGGCTTTATTGAACTGAACGGCTGAACGGCTTTATTGCTAACATGTCTCATGTTTGTACCACTAGGTTGTCCAGAGCGATGTGCGAAGCTTTTCAGTTTTTGCTATCCCAGTCGACTTCCGGTAATGGCCGGGGCTCGGTGTTAACACGCTTCTCAGGTCGCTCTGGACAACGTATGAATACAAATAATGACTTCGAACATGAGACAAGTTATAATAAAGCCGTTCAGTGCGAGTTCCATATTCGATAATGACGCGTAAGCGAAAATTTAATACAGTTAAATTGTTCTATGATATGACTTCTGGCTCTGGTTTCACCCTTTTTTTATATACATAGACTCGGTATCCACGAAAGGCCTCCGTGACGAGAAGCCGTAAAGTTTCCAAAAGGGTCGGCCGTTGAAAGGAGTGATATCACTCAACTGGGAAAGGCCACCAAGGTTAATCCTATCAGCCAAGTTAATCGAACCGACTAATAGTTGGACAGTTAAAATGAAAACTATAATATTGCTACTCGCGGTAGCAATCTCCAAGTTATTTATTTAACATCGAAAGAATTATTCGGTGCGAAGAAGTTGGCTAGTGGGATTAACCTTGACCAGTGGCGAGGTGGCCGGAGGAGGGAGGGGAGAAGCAATGGCACCCTGGCACAACTGAAGGGCGGCGCCGTTTTCGCGGAAGAAAACATAACTGAAATTTGCAATGGTCGCAGTTCCAGTTGCGGACTCATGTGAGACACCTCATTTTTTTTTTAATGAATATATAACGAAGTCTTGGACATGCCATCGCTATTTTTCAACATGTCTGAGTTCTGTCATTCAATGACACTCCAAGTATTGTGTCAGTGCTGGCAGACAATTTACATAAACGCAGTGTAGCACTGCTGGCTGGTCCTGTTTCCAGCCATAACAGCACTGGCACTGTGGAGGAATGGCACTCGGCGTGTCGCCGCAGTCACCGTGAGGAGGTGGTGTTGGCCCGTTTGCGCGTTGGTCACACTCGACTTACTCACTGTTTCCTTTTGCGGGGGCTTGACCCTCCTGAATGTTCTTGGTGTCGACAGCCACTTACGGTCCGGCACTTCCTTGTTGATTGTCACCATCTTGATGGTGTTCGTCGTCGTTTCCATCTTCCGCATGACGTTGCGCGTCAATTGGGTGATAAGTCTGTCCTCCTGTCCGGTGTTTTTCAATTTTTGCAGGACTTACAGATGTATGACAAGATTTAGAATAGGGGTTTGAATAACATCTCTGTAATGTGTGGTGCAGTGGCAACCCGGACCACTGCACTGTGACTGAGGTTGGCGCTAATGACCAAGTTGTCGACGCGCCATTAAGCCTCAATCCCCCCCATAACAGCACAGGACACGCCAAGCTCCGGGCGCCAAAAAATTGCAAAATTTCTGCATATAGTACATGTATTTTTTTCTTTACACCTGTTGTTTGGTGTGTCATAAACCTAAAAAATTGTTTAATGTAATTTGGGACCATAAATTCATCGTATGCTAATTTTTATTTTATTTTCTATGAGAAAAGAAAAACAGCTTACATCACTATTAACAGTAAAACGTGTATAGTGCATACTTTCACCACGCATACCAAAATCTCGTTGCTGGCCTTAACTAAGGGCGCGTTTATGCAACGACTCGTCTTTGCATTCTCGCAGCTAGAATTTAATCGCGATGGCAAAGGTGTCGTTGCCAAGGTAGCAACGCTACCTGGATTACCTACATCCGATATCGTTTGAGTCAATGCTTGCAGTCTTCTAATCCGTGACAGTAAGGTAATGAATTCCTCCTGACGAAACGATTTCCCCAGTCGTTTTTGAGCTCACATTATTGACTGTTTTCGTTGCGAACCGGCAGAGCTGAAACCACCGCCATGTTCGACTTTTAAATGATTTCTAGCTTCTAGCTGCAGAATTTAAAGGCGAGTCGTTGTGTAAACGCGCCCTGAGGGCGTATTTCTGCTACAAAACTTTCTCGCCCTCTAGCTATTTGCTAGTGGGACGTTATTTATTTACGTCAGTGAAAAGTAGAGAATAAATTAAATGAATAGGAAGGCGTGACCGGGTGTTGGGGCGGGGGCAGTGAAATAGGGCAAGAGTACAAGGCAAAAATGAAAAAAAAAAGGAGTGAGAAGCAAATGAAAGAACAAGAGTGTTGGGCGAGTTAGAAAAATCAGCCGTCGTAAGCCATAAGAGTAAGGCCGGGTTTACGCAACCACTCGCTTTTGCATTCTCGCAGCTAGAAGCTAGAAATCATCTGAAATTCCAACATGGCGGCGGTTTTATGCCGGCCACCTCGCAACGAAAACAACAAATAACGTTAGTTCAGAAGCGTTTACGAAAATTGTTTCGTCATGAGGAATTCTTTATATTATTGGCACGGATTATAAGACTGCAATTATTTACTCAAACGATGTCGGATATAGCTAATGCATTTAGCGTTGTTACCATGGCAATGTCGCCTTTGCCATCGCGATTGAGTTCTAGCTGCGAGAATGCAAAGGCGAGTCGCTGCGTAAACGCGTTCTTAAACCGGTTGCATGTACGTTCACTAAGCATAGCTGGAACCATTAAAGCTTATTGAATGACCTAATGCACCCCTTCCCCTCACGTGTTACACTTCTTATGTAAGCGGGAATACACTGGAAAAGGGACACAAAACACAAAACACAAAACATAAACGGAAAAAGGAGAAAGGAACGAATGAATGAGCATGCATGCATTGAGTGGGTGAGAAAATCAGCGTTTGTTAGCGGTAAATAAGACTGGCGTTATTTGGGTTCACTAAGCATAGCTAGAGCCATGAAAGCTTATTGAATGACCTAACACGGTGTGGCCCAGATACACTGCAGCGGTTCAGTATGAAGTGTGCGCAAAAATATTATTGAAGACACTCAATACGGTTAAAACTTCGAATCGTCATAAAAAGAACACCAAAAAGTTCGCTTAAATTCACTTCAAGGACACCTACTTTGTCCTGCAAATTTTAGACATCCCTCAGAAGGCTTCTTCAGGCCTTGAGGATGTTCGGACTTTGAACTACATCTTTCTTTCTGACCACTTGTGCATTCGAACTCGTTCTGACCACTTTAGCATTTGAATTTGGCCGCCCTCGTAGCCTCCTGTATTGATCAGCCTGCACGGGATTCCCACTATCAAGTTGCCATTGACGATCAAACTGTTCACTGAGGTCTCTGCCTACCTGTTGAGCAACTCTAGGGTACGCAGGGCCCTGGATGTTCATTAGAGGCTCTCCTTTATTTTCATGTTGCCGAATTGCCAGAGATTCCAAACATATGAGGTGGGGATCACGGATCGAGTTTGACTTAAGAAGAGTGCACGTCCTCTTCCAGTCCGCTTCATGAATCGTACATGATCAAACCAGGAGGCTACGCGGGCGGCTATATTCAAATGCTAAAGTGGTCAGAACGAGTTCGAATGCACAAGTGGTCAGAAAGAAAGATGTCGTTTCAAAGTCCGAACATCCTCAAGGCCTGAAGAAGCCATCTGAGGGATGTCGAAAATTTGTAGGACAAAGTAGGTGTCTTTGAAGTGAATTTAAGCGAACTTTTTGGAGTTCTTTTTATGAAGGCACTTATTTTGGTGAAACATGCAACCGTTGGAGCCTAGGAGCGACTGACGGGGGATGTGCTGATTGAGTGAGAGTCGCTGCAGCCGCTTGTTTAAACAATAGCTGAAACTGAATATTCTCGTTAATAAAAACCATTTGTGTCTGTTTGGTACCGTTCTGAAATTGAAAAAACCGACGGACGAACAAAGTCGTTGCAATAGTTTTCTCAGCAGTTTCGCCTATATACTGAAGAGCAAAACTGAAAGAAATAGAAATAGACGATGGACGGAGCATCCACCCCCCCCCCCCCCCCCCCCCCCAAAAAAAAAAGGTAACGGTTAACGGGAAAGAGCATCAAAGCGTGACTTCATATAATTAAGCGAAGGAGCACAGGCAACAATGGTAGGGAGAGCATTCCAGGAACGAACAACCCTTTCAGTAAAAAATCTGAAAGCGAAGTTTGGTTCGGGAAACAGCGCCAGAAATGCGGAAAGGATGACCACGAGTAGTACTGAAATTAAGACAGAAAAAAAAGCAGGGTCCACATCAAGGAGATTGTAAATTGATAAGTAAGTATCATGTCACCACGACGAAAGCGATCATGAATAGAGCAGTGACACCACGTAGTATTATTGTGTATAACTCTATGGTGGAGCCAGTAACTGGGTTAGCTGCAAGGAGCACTGGAGGAAGAAAAGAAGAGCGTCTTACTGAAGCCAATGCTATTAAACTGGATTTATTAAGCCTATAATGCTCGATTTTTGTTGTTGGAATATAATTAAGCCTAAAAAATCCGCTCTCAAAGCACTGTCTTGACCAGAAGTGCCGTTGTTTTCTCTGACATTTTAATTTAGTGCACCTTGTAGCTATGCCCTCCAGATGCTATGTCGTAGCCAATATGACGTCACTTGACGATGCGCTATAGAGCAGTGACATTTGCCGCCATATTGGCACCAGTATGGGTTTTGGAGGGCATAACTACAAGGTGCACTACATAAAAATGGAGGGAAAAACAACGGAAGAGCGGATTTCTTAGGCTTAAAATAACGTTGTTTTCTCCAACAACAAAAATCGAGCATTTTAGGTATAAGAAATCACTCTTCACAGCATCGGCTTCAGTATGACGCCCTTCTGTTTCTCTCTGCAGTGCCCCTTGCAGCTAACCCATTAAGGCTCCAGCATAGAGTTATATACAATAATACTACGTCGTGTCATTGCCCTATAGAAGTAAGACGAAGTTTACGTAGGCGATCATGATAAAAGAACGAAAGCATGACACCATTTGGTAAGGCGACGATGACAATTCTCCAGACGATTTAGTGAGTAAAGAGAGTAAGGGCGACAAATTTGGGAGCAACAATCAAAAAGTGGGAAGAGAAAAGTTTTGTATATAACAGTAAAAAGATGAGGAGTGAGGTCAGAGGAAGCATTAAGAACAACACGTGCTTTGCGAAAGACCTTAGAGAAGGTTTTCAGTATGAAGATTGAAATTGAGGGCATTGTCAATATGGACACCAAGGTCTTTATGACCAGTGACAGGAGTAATAACCTTGCCAGAAATATGGTAAGAGGAGTGAGGATTGTTATGGCCAACATAAAGAACGTACCATTTGTCAGTGTTGAAAAGAAGGGAAATGGCAGTAGAAAAAGATTCCTTGAATAAAATATTCACTGTGTTTTCTCACCATCTTTATTATAATTTGGATGAAAGTAGCATGGATTTGTGATGCAATGTAAACTATCTGAATAAAAAAATATAACAATACCACACTTTTTTCAGAAACGTATATTGGTATACGATATTACATCAAGCGTCACACTTTAAAAAAAATATCTCGGTTGTGCACACTTAGCAGTTTCCTCTTCATTTTGAAAACTTGCTTAATTTTAGCGAGGGAGCTTTAGGACTAACTAATTAAAGGCAGCACTCGTTCACCGACTCTTACAGGGAATGCAGGGAGTTTGACTGGGCGGATATGTTGATGTGGTGAGCAAACGATGGTGAAAGGTTGAAAATTATTCAGAGCAGATTCATTGCTTATACATGTTCTAATGGTCAGTAATTTAGATGTTGCACTCGTCTGCCACGACACAAATCCCTGCTTTAAACTAATGTGATGTGGGTGACTAGTGGTGAATTGTTTGGGGGATGATGTTACTTAAGTGGGGACAATTGGGGGAAATTGGGGAATAATTTCTAGTGGATGATCGAAAATAAACAACTTACGATGGCTCAGTCAGATTGGAATGAAGGACGGGTTGGAACTACATGGTTACCTAACAGATAATCTATTACAATTGTCGGCTAGGCAATGCACAAGTTTACATTGTTGTTACAACAGAATTGGAATTCATATTGTTACAAGATAATACATTGTTTGACAACTGTAAAATGCTTGGAAAGGAGGCAGATTAAGAGATAGGTCTCACTTGTAAGGCCAATATGTGGTGCAGTTGCAATTAGCGACTGCACGAGAGCGTCCAACATTAACGAACCTACGGGCGAAAGCTAAGACCTATCTCTACAGGAAGCTAGGCTGGGATGGACCAGGGATCCTCGTAATGTGTGAAAACACGCAAGTACTTTTCGAAATTTAATAACTTAAGTATGAAGAAACCTTTCAAGTGACACAATTTTAATAAACAAGAGGTTGAAAGGGTAAATTTATAGCAATAAAGGAAAAAACCGGGAAATTTTTGTTTGAACAAGGAAATCCTGAGGAAAGGGAGCGGAAGCAGTGAGTCTTGGTACTAGACGAGACTCTTCTCGTTTGTAACTTAGCTCTCTACGATCCCTGGTACGGTACCAACTCTTTTATGCGAAGTGCTGTCACAAGTGCTATTAGGTCCTATTGACGTTCGGAAAGCTTAGTGCATTGAGTAATTAAGTTTATTGGAGAGAAGAGCCCTGAAATTTGCCCTACAAATGAACATTTGCTTTAACGAACGTACGCAGGTGGTCGACAGCAGAGTTAAGGTTACAATCATAAAGAGAATCTTGTTATGAGTACGCATCGCTTGAGTCTGGTATCACACATTCTTGGAGAATCTACAAACTTTAAAGAAATATTAATGGTCATTTTATCCTATAGGTAGGTTTGGGAAACTGGTTTATAAGGAAAGCTAGCTGGACAGTAAATTGGGGGAAAAAATCAAAAGGACTGTTAGCGATAATTTACGCTCTCACAAGTGTCACCAGACTTAAGCTATAATCTGTTACAAAATTTTTGGATGAAGCCCGATTTTTGTAAATCGTGTTCTAATGAAGCAATCAACAAAAATCCATTGGGGAAAAAATTTTGTCTCAGTAGGGATTTTTAAAGATATTGTCATGGAATGATGTGGTTACAAGAGTCTTCATCAAACGATGTCGTGTATTTCATTGCTAGCCACTACTAACTGTTAGAAGTTACCATGCCAACAACAAGCTTTGCCACTGCTGTGTATGTCACGAGCCTCGCACACATGTAACTTGCCTTTTGATAAAAGAGACTAGCGTTAAATAACTGAATACTTCACTTCTGCTTCCGGTTTTTCCATTGGATTGCTTAATGGGGCTATTGACAAAAAAATGATTGTTGCCAGATGACGAACCATCGAATACGATTCTGGTGTCAGCAATTCTATGACCTTATTTATACCTGCGCTAAAAATTAAGCCTAACTGAATATTTCGCTTGATTTTATAATTTATGTGGTAGAATGACGGCGAGAACAAATATTGCAGATGAATGAAAAGAAATATGATAAAATCATGCGATGGTTGGGAATTGATGTGGTATGGAGGCTACACAGGAAACTATGTAATGAGAACTGTTTGCGTAAGCCTAACTAGAGACATGGTTACGCAAATATTGTATAATATATTAATTAGAGAAGGTAATTGAAGCTGCAGACCAAGGTATGCTTACCTTCCTACCTTGCTTGCACTCTTCTTCTCCACCTATTTTCGGAGCACACGGAGATTTAAGTAAAAACAGTGCGAGCACTTCAGACACCAAACAGACTAACAAATACTAACATTTGAACGATAATTTTTAATTCTTGCATTTTTTTAGTACACTGTTAAATAATCCGTACGTTCAATTTATTTTTCAGATTTCTTTTTCAATATGACTGTGACAGCTACTGCTTTATTTGTTTGTGTTGTGATAGCCATTTCCAGAGTTAGTAAGTATTCGGCGTACGTGTGAACAAAGTTTTTAGGGCAACAATAGTTCAAGATCAATAACTTCGGCCTGTTTTAATTGGTTTCAATTGTATGAATTAAACAAGGTGGAAAGCCAAGTGGGCTCAAAAGGGGTTTAAAATACGAATGCAAAGCGTGCGTGTCTTTTTCATCGTGCAATGTAGCGAAACAGGAGTATGGTGTAAAGTCAACGCCAGTATTACGCAATACACACAAACCCAATTCCGTTATTTTCCCTAAGTTTGACGTTAATCGCGAACCATACTCTTGTTTTGCTAAATTGTTAACATGGAAAAGAAACGCACTAAAACCCATTTACGTTGACTACCGTTGGAATTGAAGCCACGACCTTTGAAACAAAATGCCGAGCATGACCGCTGAGCCCTACAAATGATCGTGCCAGTATGGCTCAGCAGTAGGACCGTGCTTTCAAAGGTCGTGGGTTCAATTTCCCGCTCAGGCAGTCTGACATTAAAGTCCAAAAGGCAACGTAAATAGGTTTTCAACCGTATTTATTGTGTGACGATTACAATTAGTCACAGTTTTGATTAAATGTTTTTTTTTTGAAACAGTCAGACGGAATAGAGTTTCTCGACAAATTGTACTGTTTTCAAGCATTTTCATCAATAGTCCTTACTCCTGCCACCATTTGTATTAAATACTATTAAGTCTTTTTTTTTTTAAATACAAGATTGTTCAGGACATCATTAACTCTGTAAACCGTAGTATTACTCGCTGTGGTTCAGAAGGCGCTTGCATTTAATGACTGAGCTGACTAGGCCAATACTTGAATTTTAGAGGACCAAATAGCATTATAGCATTCAAAGAATCTTTACTATACTTATAGGCTAATGAAGCTTTCGGTAAAATGATGTAAAAAGTAAACCAAGAAATTGAAACTAAACTTGTTTTTCAAGTACAGCTGTTTCCTTATGGGTTTCCTTATGTCTCCTCTACAAAACAACACTTCACAGACTCAGTTCACAATAATTAGGCTGTGTTAAAACGAATGGTGAATAAGTTTGGTTACTATCTTGTTATAATGGGCTGAGCATATCCATTATTACATGGAAGACCAAAAAGAAGTACCATAAGAAGAATTCCCTTTTGTGTGCCACTGCACTGTGACTGAGGTTGGCGCTAATGACAGAGCTGTCGACGTACCATTAAACCTCAACTACTCCCCCCCCCCCACGTTTGTGTGCCTTAGGCTTTGCCTTAGACAGTGATGTTTCGAAGACAACTACATTCTGTTGTCAAACTGATAAAAAGCCTTATAGACTGTAGTTAGTAATAATGCAAAACAAACATTAAAAGAACTCGGCCAGTTCTCAACTACTAGCAGTTAACAGAAAACAAAGATCTTCAATACCGATGAGATCTAGACAACAGGAGACCCAGCTGTTTTCTCCCTGCGTGTGCTCATCCCAAACTGAAAGAAGGTCCTAATAATATTTAAATAGTAATTGTCATACATAATATGGTTTAAAGGTTCTTTCCTGTTTAGCATACAGTCATGAACACATTACCCGTAAGGAAACAATAATTAGTTTTTACCAAATTTCATTCATCAAAAATCAGCTATTTTCCATGCAAAAAAAAAATAACAAGATTTAATTTTTTGTTTTCAGCTGTTCAAGACGAATTGGGTGCGTATATTTCTTTCGAATCTGTTATTATCTGTTGTGTATTTATATTGTATTACCGAGAATCCACAATTTTGTATGCTATAGTCTACTGCGTATGCGTCTTACTTGTTCATAAATTTATTGCTTATTTTACTTTTAAATCTGAAGGGTAAGAGCACATTATGTAACGAATACTTTATTGAATTAAATTTAATATTTAACATTAGTCTTATTAATTTTTATTTCGAATTTCCAAACAAAAAATAACGCATAACGTGGTGTAAAAGAACATTAATCTGTACTCTTGCAGGAGACATTTTTTGATTCTGTTACATGATCCCTACAAAATGCAAAAGTTTCCAAACAAAAGTCCACAAACACTTTTAAACTTGTTCAAATTTTCATAAACGAATTTTTTTACGAAAGAACAGTGTACAATAACAGAAAAAAAAATCATTTTTAAGGCAAATAAACGATTTCTTTTAATACGAGCATTGTTTGTTGAGTGCAACCGTCTTTCTTCTATTGTTTATCAAAGAATGTAAAGTCTAACCTAAATAATCACTTATGAGTGCCTTTTTTTTAATGATATCCAACCCGGTTGCAACAATAATTCAACAATGAATAAAGGCACTCTTGTTACGAATACCCACAATTTTACCCGACGGACGGAAAACTGTGGGCATTTGTAGATGTGAATGCCCACACATTTTAACAGCGTCAGAGACCATTACGGTTACAAACCCACGTACATTTATATTACAGAATAAATTATGAGCTTACTTCCATTAAAGGATAAATTAAGGTTTATGATGTAATGGGAACAATTTTCAAGTCGAATTTGCGTCACTGGCCCGTTTCTTTTAGCGAAGGACAACCACATAAAGGGACACTTGCGACACGTGCCCCCCCCCCCTCCCACTTTTTTTTTCGGAATATAAAATTATGACAAAAACCAGTAAAACAACGGCAATTCGAGGATTTCTATATTGATTTCAAAGGTTCCGAGATAAAGTGTAAACTTGGTCATCGCTATTTGTTTTAGACACCTGATCTTTAGACCTCTGAAGGCAGCTGTCCGAAAAAAAGTGCATGCCTGTATGCATTCCATTCAAAGTATTGTCCTTTTTTAGTGCTCTTTCCCACTTTTTCTCTCTTGAGCCCCCCCCCCCCCCCCCCCAACCCCTTTTGAAAGTCTGCAGGCACCAACGGTTAAGTCCACCATAATCTGCTACCATACTCTCTGGTTTTCTCCACGCCAGTGCGCCAGTTTCGTACGCCAAGACTTTACTACGAAACATAACATTCTGTTTGTGTAGGAGCAGTACCTGCATCGTGAATTAATTACACTTTGAAAACAATGACAGAGACAAAAACTTTTTTTGTGTGTATTTGAAAACCACATTTGAAAATCACAACTAGATACCATAAGTCTATAAAAAGGTTATTACAAATTTAATCAGGTAAGTTAAATAATAAAAAAGTTTTTTGTGACCAAAAGAGAGGCATGAATGCGTCCAACAAGCTCCGCCGCCACTTACTTGCAAACATTTTTATCAATGTAAGCATATTTATTGTTTTGATAATAGTACAGAATGAATAAACTGGTTGACAGGTTCGTCAGCCCCTTTCCTCTGTTTTGCGTAATCAGTGAGCCCTATTAGATAGAAGAAGTATTTAATTTTTTTTAATTGCCAGCCTGGCATTTTGAATTAATATCCCACATTATTTCATGAACTCTAATAATTGTCGGTTGGACGAATAGGAAATAAATCTATTCGTATATTCGCACCACAATAGTCGAGATTCGTTCAAAAACTATCTGTATTAATTTTTATACCAGTATCGACTCCCCCTCCATCGCGAAAAAAAATCCGTCTACTGGCTACAAAGCTCTGGCTGACTTTACCGCTGCTGAGTTCTTAAATACTTTACGATGAACTGCAGAATACATCCGTAATCTTCTTTCTTCGCCCTCCAATTGCAAGTGTACAATTCAAAATGCGTGGTTCATTCCTTCTAAACCGTATTTGGGAGGGTAGAGGAAAATGGGAAGGCCAGAAAGGAAGAAAGAATTTTGAGGAGTGGGACTCGATAAAACAACATTAAACTCAAAACCAAAAAAAAAA
>JAHWFP010265151.1:17549-28031 GCA_023313725.1 Lithobius niger
ATATAGTTCCTAATGGAATAAAATTTAGCCCACTGCCTGATTGTTGCAAAGCACTGTAGCCAGAATTACAAATTTGAATTGTAGTTTCTCACAGAATAAAATTGAGCCTACTGATTGTTCTAAAGCACCGTATCCAGAATTTCAGATTTGAAATATAGTTCCTTATGGAATAAAATTTAGCCTATACTGATTGTAGAACTTTGTCTCGAACGGGCAGCTTATATTTTTTTCGGGAATATTCACTTCTTGTAGGAATATGGAAGAATATGAGCTCCTCACTGGCTTTCAAAATGGATTGGCAAATACGCTAGTCGGGAACAATGTTTGCTCGACAGAGTATTCAAAGTCTTTGCGTGGATTCAATCTTTGAAAATTCGACCCAGTTCAGAGAAAGTTGATTGCATTTCTTTGTGTGCCCCAATACTACGTTTTGCTACATTTCTATGTGCTGTATCCATTGGTCTCTCAAATTTTCTTAATATTAATAAACGAAAAAAAAGTAACAATTGCGGTGAAGACCAATGTGAAACCACCTATGCGGGGGGAGGGGGGATCGTTTCGCACGCTGGATGGCTGCACACTGGTCGTCTCTGCAGTCCCTGGATGCTACGATGGGTATTTGTTTATTTATCTTCTTACTGCAGTTTCATTTTACTTCATGCATGAAGTTTATTACGTCGCCTTCTCACCCTTTTTTTGCTTTATTCCTAAAAATTACTAAAACTCGATGAAAATGGCTCTTTCTTTTCAGCACATTCTAATTACAATAATTCATCGATATTATTACCTCCAATGTAAACTGATGTAATTAGATGTTGTAAAAAATGGAAAGGATTTTTCTGATGTATAACCAAATAAAAACTGTAAGATGTTTGAATAAAAAATTATAAAGTGTGATGCTAGCGTTGAGTGTAGTAATATTTAAATGATGTACTTTCGCATTTTTGCAAAAAGACCCCCAACAGATGTCGTAACTATAGACCTAACCTAAACAATGGACACAATTTAGCACTATAGAATTTCATACATCATATTTCGTAGGTATAATATGTGCAGTGAACAATTTTTCTGGAATTCTTAAAAAATTCATCATAATAGAGATGATGTCTTGACATGTCAAAGGGGCTTGAACTTTAATATTGTTAAGACAGAAGAAATCGCAAAAAAAAAGTTATTTCACTCGTTTAAAACTTAATTGTAACGTTGTCTTGTTTCATGCTCTCAAAAGCTACGTGTACACCCGCCATACTTACAATGAATTTAATTTTTGTTAAAAAATGTGGGTATAGTTTAACATGACCATGGACTAAAATGGCAACTGTTCCCTCATAATTCTACAACGTACATTATCTTGCAAGATATACATTTCTTAAAATTATGAATACCTTTCATCCTCTCTGTTAGCATGAAATGAGATAATGTTAACGTTAACTTCAGTGCAATAACTTGGTGTAAAATAATCAAGTAAAAATTTTCAGAATGGAGCAACATTCTGTTATCAAACAATTAAAAAAAAAGCATCGTATAACAGTTTTACATGGCTTGTTGCTGCAGAAGATGCAATTTTTTACTGGTTTGGCTCCAATTTGCATCTTACATCGTGCCATGATTTCTTTCCAGAGGGTGTTTGTTAGCCTTTGAAATACTTTGTCTACTATGTCTCTCCAGGAAACTTTCAACTCGCTTATCTGATTGTGATCTAACTTTGTACGTACTTAGGGCTAATTGGTTTTGAGTTCTCCTTAAATATTCAACCTTTTCTGGTTAATTGAACAAGAAATTCGTAATATATCGCCACCCTAACTCGTGGCCATGCTGTATCTATGATTAATTTGGAGTTAAGTTTCGATTACTGGGTTGAATTTTGATTATATGGGACACTAGGACCTGTGTGAACAAAATATACTTATCTAGAGACAGTTGGTCCAGAATAAACACAATTTTAGATGACGCTAAAATTCTCACTTTTATATTCCTTAACTGTTGTTGTTGTTGTTATTGTGTTGTTGTTCTTAAAAATTCGTTTTAAACGACACAAATCATAAGTATAGGGTAGTGACACGACGTAGTATTATTGTATATACCTCTATGGTGGAGCCAGTTACTGGGTTAGCTGCAAGGTGCACTGGTGGGGGAAAAGAAGAGCGTCTTACTGAAGCCAATGCTATTAAACTGGATTTCTTAGGCCTAAAACTCGCGATTTTTGTCGATTTGTTGGCAGTGGCTGACATTTTTAAACAAGTGGAATCTTTATTTTCCAATTACAACCTATGCAGCATAAGGGATTGGAGAAAACAACGGTTTTTTAAGCCTACGAAATCCACTCTCAAAGCACTGGCTTGACTAGAAGTGCCGTGTTTAACGCCCCATTTCAATCTAGTGCCCCTTGCAGGTATCGCTCTTGCAGTCATATGACGTCACTTGTAGCCATAGAACAACTTGAAGGCCCATGGGACACTTCAAAGCATGATCCCAGAGTGATGAAATTTGGTGTTTGTGATAGTGATGCCAAAAGGCAACTTTTCCACACCCATGATGGATATGCGAGCACTTGGGCGTCAGATTACACTTGTCATTTGCTACTCTCAGAAACGACTCGAACATGCTGTAATGACAAGGAGTTTTACTTTTTTCTTCAAAACTATGGGAATAATTTATCATCGAAAATGGGCGAAAACAGCGCTTCAGGCTGTTTTGGCCCTTAACTACTCAGTACACGTACTACGTGTAGAAAAATAAGGTTCTTAACAATTACGGTTACCATACCTTTCTTGTTCTTTAAAAGCTTCAACTGGGATGATGTTAAAATTAAATTTAAAACCAGTTGTATCATCCTATTTTCCTTTTTTCTGCTAATTGCCATACTATTAACAATCCTATTAGCCAAGTTAATCGCACCCAATAATACTTTGGACGTTAATGAAAACTTGAAGATTGCTACAGCGAGTAACAATCTTCAAGTTTTCATTTAACTTTCGAACTGTTAGTCGGTGCGATTAACTTGGCTAATAGGATTGACCTTGGCGGCCTTTCCTTGGTTGAATGATATCACTACCTTCACAGGCCGATCGTTTTTGGAAACTTGGCGGGTTTTTCTACCAGTTTTGGTTTTGGGTGGATAAACTTTACTACCCAAGAGTGATGAATTTTGCGTGTGCGGTAGTGATGCCAAAAGGTAACGTTTCTTACCCAGGTGATCAAGAATTCCGAAAAAAGATTTTTTCATTGCACCCTAGCCAATATAGGTGTTTTTTTTTTTAAACTTAGCTTCATGCTTCAGTTTTATTGCTCTTCAAACTTGTCTCTTTTTAAATTCATTGTGCGGTAGAGCATCATTATAATATACAAACAAACAAACAAACAAACAAAAAATGCGATTTTGTCCAATCCCTTGTGGTGAAATGATGGAGGTAAATAGAGAAATGTTATGATCTGTTCTGTTTCTGATGAAGCTTCGAAGCGAAGTGAAATGAAAATTAAAACTGTGGCTTTTAATGGATGTGTGAAATTTATTGAAAATGAAAGCATCACATTCGTGAATTTTAAATTTCACACCTGATTTCATTTTCAAACGAAGAAAAATTGGTAATTTTGCTCTGTTGAGATAACTATGTATACATAGCAAGACTCGAAACCGAAAGCTGACGCGTGCCAAAGTTTCATTCTTCCTACAACAGATGGCGCCTAGTGATCCGCAACCCCAAAACTGTTGTTGCTAGTTAACGCTACTCGAAACGTTGTGACAATTGGCGTGACGTCGAAAACAACCGTATAAATTAGCCTTCACTGCACGGATGTATATGCAATGTTGATTTTGAGCAACGCAAAATAGTGACACCACTCGAAATTCAGGTGTTTGTTGCCTATTCCTATAAATGACATTACATGATAATTTCATCAGTTTTGGCTTGCATACACCACCACCAAAATGTATATAATCACGGAGTAAAATTGATATTTGTTGTTTAGATGGTTTTACGCAATTCAGACACGTTTTCCATATACTTACTGTATAGAGCAGTGACACGACGTAGTATTATTGTACATAACTCTATGCTGGAGCCCTAATGGGCTAGCTGCAAGGGGCACTGCAGAGAGAAACAGAAGGGCGTCATACTGAAGCCGATGCTGTGAAGAGTGATTTCTTAGACCTAAAACGCGCGATTTTTGTTGTTAGAGAAAACAACGTTATTTTAAGCCTAAGAAATCCGCTCTTCCGTTGTTTTTCCTTCCAATTTTATGTAGTGCACCTTGTAGTTATGCCCTCCAAAACCCATACTGGTGCCAGTCTGGTGCCAATATGGCGGCAAATGTCACTGCTCTATAGCAGCACCTTATTCACTGCGGAGTTCGTAACTGGAGCTAGACGACGACTATACGAACTCCGTAGTGAATATCCAGTGCACCTTGAAATTAGCTCACCGACAGGCAGTCGTTTAGCTAGTGGCAAGGTACACTGGATATATGCGGACGTAAAAGCATCATCGAAGTTTGTCAGGCCCATGCTGTGACAGCGGTTTTCTCGGACCAAAAAATGATCATTTTTGGGGAGGATTTGCTGGCAGCTGCTGCAATTTTTAGCAAGTGGAATTTTTTTCCTTCCGATTTAAAACCTTATATATATTTTTTTCGAAGCGTAAGAGATCAGACAAAACAACGTTTTTTTTTAGGCTAAATAAATCTCCCGCTCTCACAGCATTAGCTTGATGAAAGATACTGTTTGTTTTTTACGTCCAGTGCCCCTTCCAACTAGCTCAACGACTGGTTCCACACACGAACTCTCTGGTTACCATGGAGTTATCGCTTCAACTCTATTGGTCGATATTCCGTTAAGAGATGGCATTGAATCTTTTTTTTTTTTTAAATCCATCTGTTTAATAGCCGTTGCAGGTAATATTGTCTGTACAGAAGTGTGAGAGCGTGCAGGCGCGCAATAAGGTTGAAGCATGGTTACAATCAAGCACGGGTAAGTTAAACTGTAAAACTATTTGTTAAATATTTCGGGCTGCAGATGAAAGTTTGAACAAATTTTCCAATACGAACTCATTTTTTAATTTGATGTTCACGTCGATTTTAAGATTATACACGCACGTCAATACACACGTTGTCATCGTCCGAACTTTGGCCGTCCAATCAGATATGCCTACAATGCCAACAATGGTTACAACAATACTTTCGTACTTACGCGCCATCCCACGCCATACCCGTTACACCCCCAGGTGTAAACCAGAAAAGGTATACACGCAGTTCGTATCGTACTGCAGCCATTCGTTAAATTTATAGCTGGAAGCCTTCCCACTAACCCGGTATCGGTGACGAATCACCCTATGGGAATTAACTTAGGGGTGAGCAGACTAGAAACTAGAAGTAGAAGCTAGTAACTGGAAACTATCAACACATTTGCAGCGTTATTGAGGGTAATTTTTGGCACTGAAAGTCGCTTAGCTGACATTCCAACACAAGTTAATTTTTGTCAGGTGGATCATTGCTCTCTATTTTACCACAAAATTTGCGCTTTTGTACCGCATTATTATTTTTCCATAATTACTGAAACATGCCCAACAATACTCCAGGATATAAGACAATTACGATGTGGTGTCACGCTACAGTGGTTTACGTCCTCGAAAATTGAATTGATGTGATGTTTGTTGCCTAACTTGGAGCGACACACTAGCTTGTGTCTAGAAATTTATGCTAACCAACTGGACAATTGCGTCTATTTACGCTTACCAACTATAGTACAAATAAGTACAGCTGCAAACCTACCACAGGACTACATAAGACACAAAAAAATCACCTAGTAGGTTTCAGTACAAAAATGAAAAACTTAGGGAGGAGCGAAGTAGGGAGAGGAGGAATACAGGGAAAAGCCAACTACAGGAAAAATAAGCACAGATGCAGGACTTTATAAGACACAAAATGAAGCGCAGTGGATTTAGTACAAAAGTGGAAAAAAATAGGGAGAAGTGATCGTGGAGAAGGTGGAGGCAACATAAATAGGGCTAGCACTAATAGGTGATGGTGAAATGCTCAGAGGATGCGCTGATTGAGTGAGTGAAGCGAACGACAATCAGCGTTTATTAGCCAACGTGGGACAAGAAATGGCTGCCAACGAAAATATATGCACGTAATTTCGACCGCCCGAATACTACCTACAGGTAGTAATAAGAACCTAGATTATTTAAATTACATCGTGGGGCAGCTTTATGCCAAGCTTCACCCATCTTCACGACGGGCCGTACAACTAGTAATATAATAAACGCAACAATACTTGAATAATGTGGTCGCTATAGCAACGACCATCCTACGTATTATCATTCGCGCCCGATTCATGCCGGAAATTAAATTCGTCATTTTAGGCACAAAAAACTTCGCTGAGCGCACGGAAGGCTCCGTGAATGTGAGAGCGCTAACATTTAGAGCTTTCCAAATAGAGGCAATCATATGGCTTAAATTTGTTAAATAGTTTAACCCGAGTTGTGAATCTTACATTCTTTTGCGGCGGAAGAATTCAATATTTTCTAGTCATTTCCCCCATATTTTAAAAAGTGTGCGGTGTGAAGAGAGGTGAGCGTTGTGCATATTCAGTTCTATAAATAAGCCATTATGCCGATATTTCGAGGCAATGGCAACTGAGGATGATTTTAGGCAGCGATCCTTAAAACCAATTTTAAGCAATAAAATTTGTTGTTTTTGCATGAATATAAAATATAAAAGTTTTCGTACCACAGTATTTTTCATACATTTATTGTGCACGGACATACGCCATAAATTCACTTCATGCATGAATAGCGATTAATTTTAATAATAATTTTTAATTCACATAATCTGACATAAGTGCCATGAAAGAACTTGTATTGGCTGAAATAAGTAATAAACACAACAATTTTTATTAGAAGTACCCTTTTGAAGTATTCCTGCACGAAACCGCAGCCATGGCGCTAGAATTAGAGAGGGATAATTTTGCTAGGTAATCCCAATCAGAAAGGTGGGTAGGATCTTTTACATGCCACAATCAACATGAGCTCCACAGGGTCTCCTCAGATTTTGAAGGAAAGTAATGTTCGCACAGATGAACCAGCTCAGTTTTTTAACCTTACTAAACGAAAGGAGACATGAAGCTGAAACCAAGCAGACCCCAAACAGAAACCAAGCCGAAACAAAACAGAAACCAAGAAGAACCCAAGCAAAACCCAAGCAGAAACCAAGCAGAAACCGCCCTACATACACCAAGCAGAAACTTAGCAGAAAACGTAGCAGAAAACGAAGCAGAAACCTAGTAGAAACCAAGCAGACCCCAAGCAAAAACCAAGCAGAAACAAGCAGACCTCAAGCAGAAACCTAGCATAAATCAAGCAATAACCAAGAAGACACCAAGCAAAACGCAAGCATAAACTAAGCACACCCAAAAAGAAACCAAGCATACCCCAAGCAGAAACCAAGCCGAAACAAAGCAGAAACCAAGAAGAACCCAAGCAAAACCCAACCAGAAATCAAGCAGACCCCAAGCAAAAACCAAGCAGAAACCGCCCAGCACACCCCAAGCAGAAGCTTAGCAGAAAACGAAGCAGAAACCAAGAAGAAACCAAGCAGAAACCAACAAACGTCTATCATAAAAAAAAATTAACAATGAAAAAATCGTAATACGGCTGCGAGCATCGGAAAGAGCAATTAAAAAACTTATTTAAAAAAATAAAACTAATATTCTACCATGTACTATACAGTTGTTGTACACAGAATATCTAGCAATTTCAAACTTCACACTTAGTATAGTCAAACATTACTAAGTATAGTCAAACATTACTCAGTATAGCCAAACATTTACGGATTACGGGTGCAATAGCTTCAGTAATTCTTTCACGGAGAGCATTTCTGTCCGTCACATGGTTTCGTACACTCGATCCTTTGCACACGCCAACAAAAAAACATTTGTGGCCGTAACGGATTTAAAAGAACTGCATATACCAGAACCGCAGTGGCTTTCAATTTTGCGAAGTTCCAAATACCTGTAACGGAATTGCCGATACCTGGTGGTGCGAAATTGAAAATCGGCTAGCTATTCTGTGTTTATACAACAACTGAAGAGCAAGTGGTAGAGTATTATTGTACATTTTTTTTTTGCGTAAAACTTTTTTAGTTGTTCTTTCCGATAGCCGAAGCCGCATTACGAATTCCTTCATTGTTAATTTTGTTTAGCACGTTTGTATGAAGGGCAGTAACTGGTTTAATCAGCCAGTCTCCGATTGCTGTTTCATAAAAATATGATCTTGAGCGCATGGGTGGTGTTTGATGCACCGTTCGCAACATAGGGATGGTTTGGTCTTTCATGTGTTTGTCACAGAAGGTGTGTATCCCGTCTGTGCACTTTTGCTCAGACTGGCTAACAAACGCCGATTTTCGTTTGCTTCACTCACTTAATCAGTACGCTAAAGCATCGTGTAAACAATTATTTTTCGCCGGCTCGCCAAAGGTGTGTATCAGTCTTGTATTTTTGCGCGTTTTGAATATTTAACCGAGTTTTAGTTTACCATTTAATTTTCATCGTCGAGCGGTTTATGCATGGTATAAACAATTATTTTTATCTGGCTAATAATTAGTTCTTTGATTGGAGTGACTGGTCTAAATTATTTTTCAACTAGCATTTGTACCCGGCTTCGCCCGGGTTTTGTTTCGGCCGAGGTTGTTAACATTGACTGCGACAGATAATTTTTCTTCCTGTAAGTTTCCCTTTTCCTCCCATCTTCTCCCTACCATTGGCTCCCTTCCTATCCTCTTACCCGGCCCTCTCCTTCCCTTCATTCCATTTGCCATACGTAGTTAACAGGCATTTTTTTCTTCATTGAATCCTCCTATTTTCCTTCAGTCCTCTACCACTCGTGTCCCGTCCCTCCTTTTCTGTAGGTTCAGTTAATGCGTAATCATGTGCTTAATGGTAACAGGCGCATTCCCTCCTCTCCCCGCCCTACCAATCTCTTTATTGTCTAAAGGGCAGGGATAACAGACACACTGCTCCATACACAGGCATTTCCCTTTCAGGCTCCCCCCCCCCTCCCTCCCAGTTTTTCGGTTTGTCTTGAGCGATCCGTACCGTCTGAAAA
Organism: Lithobius niger; assembly: GCA_023313725.1. Lineage (NCBI taxonomy): Eukaryota > Metazoa > Arthropoda > Chilopoda > Lithobiomorpha > Lithobiidae > Lithobius > Lithobius niger. Next base: position 26,648 of record JAHWFP010265151.1, read on the forward strand.
ATAACTGTCCTTCGTGCATGACTTCCTTTATGACTTGACGCTGTGATAACCGCGCTGCGTAAAGTTGAGGCAACAATGTGGAAATTTCACCTTTTCAAAGCAGCGACGTTCCAATTTCAACTTCTGGCCCAAGAATTGACACGCCCGCCCGTTTTCATTGTAGGGGTGGTTCTTGTCTTCGCCCGTTGTCTTGTAGAGGTGTGTATTTGGCCTGTGGTTGTTTCCCAGTTTTCGGTCGGTGTGTCCTCAACGTTGAACGGCAGGCTATTTATGTGCATCATGGCCATGTAAATAGCCTGCAGCATGAAAGGCCAATGGAGAGCTGTGCTTCTAGGTGCGAGTTGCCATTTGCCCAGCAAGCCGTGATACCCTGCTGACGAGTCAATGCTCGCTAGGCAAATGACACAACACATTTAGTACCACTGCTCACACCTTTCGTGCTACATTTTGGTTACGATGATGGTATACGTACATTAATTTATGCCGGCCTCGGAGAACAAAGGTGGGAATAGTGCCGATAGCATCTTTGAAGGAACCCATCGCTTGGTGAACATCAATACTTGGAAAACAAATTTGCAACGAGGGACATGGAGGTGGTGAAGTTTTTAACTGGGCGACTGGAAATGTTCAGCGATCAGTGGTGACGATACCCACCAAGTTATTTCGCCGTTTCTAGTCTTGTTCTCAAGGTAGTGACGCAATGATGTTCTATAGTAAATGCCCTGATAAGATTCTTTGAGTGTGTTCCATCTTCTGGTAACAACGATGTGCACTGCTTGGCGATTTGCTAAAAGCATAAAACTACATAAAAGCTGAGATTGCCACGTCTTTCCAAAACTTCCAGAACCAAAAACTTTGCACTCTGGTTTTAATGTTTACTGTAACGCGATGTCGAGAAAGTGCTGGTTAAACGCACATTCTTTGATGTCTGAGCATGTGGTGGTAGCCACGCCATCTCATAAGTGCTGCAAACGAAAGTGCACTAAATGTCGAGACAAACGACCGCTATATGGGGCGCCCTTCCCACATTTATGAGGCGGTCAAGTAATTGTTGGATTCCCTTGAAATAAAACTTCTCCATAAGAAAACAAGATGAGTAAAGACACTTCTTATTAATTATGCCGTTGGACTGCAAGCCAAAGAAGCAAGCAAACGTTTATTCACGAAAGAGTTATGCGAAAGGGAAACTAGAGTTTCATTCGCGAGCGCAGCTATGTTTTCCAAGATTATTAATGAAACGGACAGCAACGACTAAAGAGAATAATCTGACCTTTTGAGAATAATCTGTAGAATATTAAGAAAGTGAAATGAGACAGTTATTAATGACTGTCACTTTCGTTAACCCTCTAGTTTGTTGCTGTTTATCATTTTCGATATGAAGTAA
>JAHWFP010265152.1:0-96183 GCA_023313725.1 Lithobius niger
TTGCCTGAGCAGTGATCGTCCGTGACCACTAGTAAGTGGCGAGCCTTTCCTGTATATAATTGCATGTTATGCCTTCATTTCTAGCTGTTCGTGTTTCGCAGTTTTTCAGATTCACATGTGTAGGCTGAACACAAGAACTAGCTAAAGGAACAAAACAAACTATCAGGAAAAAGCCGAAATGTTGTAAGGCGAGTTGTTTAGAAATTTATTTATCTTTCATCCAAGTGTCAAAAGCATTTTTGTATGTAGGCCTAACGAAAATGTTGCACGAGGTGGTTCCGACGCTGAATGTTTTACTACGACCAACTTAAAATCTCACAAATAACGACCACGAATTACTCAAGCCGTAAGTAGGAATCGCCTACTAGGGATGGCACGATTATCGATAATTTGATAATATCGCGATAAAAAATTTCGTCAATTATTGTATCGCTTTTTATGACTTATCGAATTATCGCGCAATCCCCGATGTGTATCTCGGAAACCGTAATAGCAAGCTACAAGCGGTTTGCGCCTTTGCATGCGGAATTGCAAGGGTTCCAACCAAGTGTGAAATACTGTTGCTAGCCACTTTAGCTTATTGGCGAGTTAGTTTAAGCCAAACAATATTTAAGCATTAATAGCAGCACAACTGCTAAATTGTTTCAACGTGGTGAGGAAGCAATGGACAATGGCAAGTACATTTTCATGTCTAATGACCAAATGGTGAGTGCCACACAATGCCATCCCTATAACCTAAAGTACTTAACATGCTCTTATTCTTACACGTTAAAGAGTTTTCAACTTACTGCTAAATTAAATTTTGAGTAACAGTAATTTAGATGTTCAAGAATACCGCACAAGCCACACAAAAAAACTTTTATCTGCATTAGCGTTAAGGGCTTATAACTGACTAATTAGGAAAAAATTAATAGCTTCTCACCCACTTGAAGTAAGGGAATGGAACCTGTGTTATTTTTTCCCCTAATGATCTGGCGTCATATCTTTTTTTTCGTTTTTTTTAGTTTAACTGTAATTGGGTGGAAGTTTTCAATCTGACCTATATCAGAGCTTTAAACGAAAAGCTAGGGATGGGTCGGTTTCACTTTTTTGACTTAGATTCCGGTTTCGGTTTTCATGCCCACAAAACTGCGGTTTCGGTATCGGTTTTTGCCATCCTCCACCCCAACCTGATATTTCGAGTTTCTTTTTGTAACAGTAGTTTTACTAGCTTCTAACTCGCTCGGACTGCTTTCACTTCCAGCAGAGTCTAGCTGTGACACCATTTTCCTCTACTATTTTCTTTTTAAATGATTAGGAGCTTTACTGTGAAATATACGTAGACAATTATAATTACTAAAAAATTCAAAACAACAAGTCAATCTTTGATTTTTCGAATACCATACGAAATACGGACTCAAAATCCGAATCGGTTTCGGTGTCGGTTTTCAGTAAAAACCGAAAATTCGGTTTCGGTAAGTGACCCATCCCTACAATCAGTCTTGAATCTAAACAGCCTAACTTGAATGAATGTCCCCTTAAGGAGGATTAAAGGCTGAACTCAAAACAGGGCAGATTGACCACGAGAAGACCCTTCAGAATTTTAACAGCTAATATAAACCAGCACTTTTGCATGTATTTTTGCTGGAAGCCTCAAAATAACCTGTTGCAACAGGTTTATTGCTTATTGTTATAATGAAGTTTAACTGTAATTAAAATATCGGTCTTGGGATCGGACTGATAAAGATCCTTATCGGCCGATCCCTAATGGAATTTCTGCAAAAAGAGTTTTCAAGCCTATTTTTTTTTTTCGTTTTGTCTGATGCCTTCAAGAACCACAGCAAAAAATTAGGCATAGCCTAGACTAAATTACTATATTTTCAGAATGTTGACCTTTTGTGTGGACAGGCAGAGAATATTTGCAACGAAAAACACCCACAGTCAACGCACAACTAAAAGTCAAGTATCACATAAACTTGCAAATTTTCGGTGATTTACACTAACCACTATCTTCAGGTGAATCAACAAGCACTTGTCAACGAACTTCTGCCATCAAGAAGATTTGAATTGTGTGCTCCCTCACAGTTGGCCTTATGTAAGCTATCGTGGTCGTCAGTCGAGCTGTCAGTAACTAGGGATGTGCCGTTTATTGGATTCATATCGGTATTAGCAATTCCGGCATATGGGCATCGCCGATGTGCCAATACATCGTACTGGATCGCATATAAGCCCCGCACTTTTTTTATATATGCGGAAACGACAATAATTTCGCTAAATATTGACAGATTTTGATGTTCAACTACACCAATTTAACCTTTTTATCGTGAGCTTTCCAATGAAGCAAACCACAAGTCACTAGCTTTACCCGTTATGAAATTATTTATTAACAACCATTTTACATTTTTAAACAAACGCAGCTTGCAAATAGATAAGAAAAACTTCGCCGTTAATTTTATAACAAATATATAGTAGACCATAAAGTACTTGTCTGTTGATTAATTAATATCAACATTTTCACTTATTTAAATTTTTACATCTTTACAATTGTGCAGAAAATGTTAGGCTGCGTGCACTTTTTTTTTTTGGGGGGGGGGGGGGGGGGAAATGCTGAAGGGTAATAACTTTATACTTGCAAAAACCGGTAAACGGCGTTGACAGTGATAATATTCAGACATAATAAATTATATGAATACACAAATACAAATATCACCTCCAAGGATTTCCTGCGAGGTGGATCAACAGCATGACCAAGGTTGCCTGGGGCCGAGCCAAAGCGAGAATTCAACAACGAAAGGTAGTTGGTGACACATCTCACAAAGTCGAGGATGGTTCTCCTGTCGAATGCGTTACCTACATTCCCGGTGTGGGTGATTCCATCCACCACATCCTAACCAAAAATGGAGTCCGGTGCAGGCATCGCTATCCTCCCAATATCAAAAAGTTGCTGCGCTCCAAACCTGCTGTTACTGCTGCTTCGCCACCTTCTTCCCCCCCTCCCCCTCCCTCCCCTCCTCCCACTCGTCCCCCCTGTGCCCCCCACCGCTACCCAACCCGAAGCAAATCAAAGAATAGTGCACCACCACCAGTCAGTTCCCCCTCCCCCCCCTCTGTGATGCCGGCTGAGAGGCCTGTTTTGGGCTTACCACCACCTGAGGTACGCAATCTCCAAAAAGTGGTCTATCAGGTGCCGTGCCTGGACTGCAATGCCACTTACATCGGAGAAACGAAACGCCGTCTGGAATTACGACTCAAGGAGCACATGGGAGACACCCGACGAGGGGAAAAACTGAATGGGATTGCCCAACATCATCACAAGACAAACCACAGTATTGCTTGGGACCAGGCGTCAGTGCTCCTCCACTCCAACACCAAACAAGGAGCACACCTCCGGGTACTCGAATCCCTCGCAATTAAAAGATTTTCTCGTCGACGAGTGCCTCTCATGAACCTTACTGGCCCTTCCCACGACCTAATTGAAGAACTTGTCCCATTGCCTCTAATTGCCAAACTAGACACGAAGTGGAATTTGACTGCAGTTGTCGATCGGCCTTCTAGTGAATAACTTAGAGATCAGTGATCGGCAGCACGTGCGCGAAGATTTAAAGTGCAACATGGAGTAAGCGCACATCGAACGAACTTTCTCTGCTGTGGTGTGGGCTTCTGAAGAAGAGGAACGGTGTTATCTTCCTCGAAAATTTAAGTGGACTGTTGTTGAAACATTCTTGGAGGTGATATTTGTGTATTCATATAACTTTATACTGCACATTTTTTGATTTTTACAAATATTTTTATGATACTACGTTAAATGTAGGCCTAAGTTTTTTTGTTTTTTTTTTTGCAGTAGGCATCGGCAGCAGATATCAGGCAGTTATCGATATTCATTTTTTACAGTAATCGGTATCAGGACATCGGCAAAAAAGCAACATTGGCACATCCCTATCAGAAACAGGAGAGAGTGGTTTGGGAATGAAGGATCAGCATTTAGCTTCAAGTTGAAGTTGTTGTTTATTTTATGGGCGAGTATTCCCAATTTGGCTGTAGGACGGGGAGTGCACGTTCGTTAACGAAGCCAATGTCATGCTCCAATTCAACTCACGCTGGGAGGTACACCTCCGTGCGCTTGAGTCTATTGCAAGTAAACTCCATTCCATTGATGAACTTGCAATACCCGTACTGCATCGAAATAGGGAAGATGTCACCAATCAGCTAAACCAATAACTTGAAGCTAAATGGTGATCCTTTCATTCCTAAACCGCTCCCTCCCGTTTCTGACAGATCCACTAACGACACCAGAGCTGACACAAGGCTAACTGTGACGGAGCGCTCAATTCAAATCTTCTTGATGACATAAGCTTGTTGACAAGTGCTTGTTTGACACGTGGTTCTGCCCTGAAGATGGTGGTTAGTGTAAATCATTGAAAATTCGCAAAACGTGTAAAACTTAACAGTTTTGGTTATGCGTTGACTGTGGGCGCATTTCATTGTTTAAAACCAAGACACAACGTTCGATTTATCGGTGCTTTTGATTCTAGAATATTTGTGGGCAACACCTCCATTACACAGCGGTTATGTCAATCCAGCAGCAGTCACCACATTTGTCGGTACATTTTAGAAAGCACTAGCTTCGGTCAAGTAAAAATAAGCCCATTATTATTGTAGAAAATTATCGTGCACACCTTGAATATTTTAGCACAATGCTGCAAACCATTTGGCCTGTAACTTACAGGGTTCCCCAAATATCACCGTTTGGCGAGTTCATGTTTTGGCGAGTAAACCTAAAGCCAACTGTTGGTTTAACAACTTTTTTAATTAGTTCAATTTCAAAATTTCTTCTCTTTTTCCAGTTCAAAGTCACTTACTCCTTGCTTCACACAACGCAACGCCAAAATTTTAAAACAAGTCCATTGCTGGGTTCTTGCGAATTTTTGGTGGTTTTGTACTGCCACCTTCACCAGGCACAAGCCTGGAATCCACCAAACCCACCAAAAGACCAATTGAACTTTGTGCACTTCCTCAATTGACCTTCAGTCAGCTAGGTTGGCGATGGCTGCCATCTTCCTGTGATGGAGGTTTTAGGAAGTCTTTCCACTGATCACTCATCCAATTTTGTTCAAGAGTGACGATTTGCATGATCTGCTTGTGATAAGGTTCTTGAACATTCATAGGGATTGCAAGGCCTTGGGAGTGATGGATGGCCAAGGATTCCAGAGCCTTCAGATGGAAATCCTGACAAGTGTTAGATCGTATTAACACTTTCGTTCCCTCCCAGAACATCTGATGTTCTTGGTCACTGTGTGCAGCAATTACGCTCCTTCTGTCCCCGAAGGCAGAAAGAGGTGCGATGTGCGACTATGTCGCAGATAATCTGACACAGTCGCAGACAAAAGTGCCGTTTTGACCATATTTCTGCCGTTTCGTCAATTTTTGACCGATTTGGACATTCCAATTTCCAATACACCATTTCAACGTCTCGACGAGACCTTTCCGTTGATGGAAGAGCGAGATCAATTGGATTAAGCACTGAAACGTTAATCAGTAAAAACCAATAAATATGTGGTAGCCATACGATAAACAAAACGGATTGGCTGCAGATAATTTTTTCTCGAGAATTGGTGTCGCAGACAGTGGCAAAAAATTCTGCTTCTGGGCTTCTGTCAATGTTAGTCGTCGTTGGCTTTATTCACCACATAGAGAATTTATTTTCGTGAAATTGTAGCAGCGAGTAATTATTAATTAGGCAAATAGCAACATTATTCACACCTTTTTTCCAATAAGAAATGTAAAAGGTGTTTCAAAGACTGCCACTTACGCAAAACCAAAATTCCTCTAAGTTCCACAATTCAAACTTGCAAATTTTCGACTATCTACTGATAGTCTTCTTAAGGCAAGAGTCATGAGACTTGCACAACAAGTGGACTTGGCGAAGTTTGTTGTTGGTGGTAGTTGTTGTTGTTGTGCAAGTCTCATGACTCTTGCCTGAAGAAGTCTATCAGTAGATAGTTGAAAATTTGGAAGTTTGAATTGTGGAACTTGGAGGAATTTAGGTTTTGCGTAAGTGACAGTCTTTGAAATGATCTTCGACCAAAGTAATCTTGCCGAATTAACGGTATTTTCGAGTAAAAGCTGTGTTACTAATATGCTTTTATGTTGTCAGGTGACCTACGTCTCCCGATTACCCAAAGTTTCAGCCTCAAATACCTGAAAACAGCCAAACTACCTTAGTGGTCACCATGCTAATATATTTTATCTGGACGGACATTAATGTTATCGCATAATCTTTTACAGGTGATACACGAGTGCGTGTGTTATCAAAGTAAAATCAAATCAGTACAAAAATCTTTTTCCAGGACTTTTCTCAAAAACTGAACAAATTACAAAAAAGAGCTGAAAGGCGCGTTGTTTTTTACTTGGTGATTGAGAAAACACAAAAAAACGTGTACTCTATTTACCAAAATGTGCACCTTGATTTTCGCTAAACCAAGGTGCAAATTTTCGGTGGACTTCTTAATCTTGTTTGGCCTAGTGTTATAATTAAAGACGCTCATTGTCCGCGGCCAAAAATCAAAAAAATCCGCGCCGAAAATTTAACTTTTTCGGCAGAATTCCGCGGCAACCATTATATGGGTTTCCACGACTTTGCGCGTCAATAAAATTAAGTTTCCACGACATTCCGTGCCCCCCACCCCTAAAAAATTTTTTTTTTTAAATAAATTGATTATTTTTTTTTTTAGCTTGGCCTACATCTACGCCTACTTCATACTTGTCATGGTAGAGACTTACAAGTTTCCACAATTGGACTATATCAATAATTTTTGCAAGAATAAATGTTTCGTTAGTGCCTCACTCCATGGGTGATGGAAAAAAAACCAACTCGCTCCATGACTGGTGACAATTTTTTCTAACTCCCTGCTTAAAAGGTTAACCAAATTTATAAATTTGGTAAAAAAAAAACGTGTGATTTGGGGGAAATAATTGATTTCCGCGAGAAATGTTCTTTTCGGCGATCGTCGGTGGAAACTTTAATGACCCCAAACATAGCAATAATCCCGTACCGCTGAAAATAAACTTTGTTAGAAGCTTAATTTAAGATCCGCGATTTTAGGCTAATCGTAGAATCGCGTATTATGAGCTACTCTAGTTATAATGAACCACAACTTTCTGCGACGCAGTTTTGTAACCTAAACATTTTTCAGCAGGGTTAATTTTTCAAAGGAACAAGCCCTTTGAAGCGACGATTTTTAATTTTTTTAAGCATGGCAAAGCATTAAATTCATTAAAAAACCTTTCTATAACACCCCCCCCCCATTACTTTATCCACAGTAACATTTTTTAAATGCTTGTAAAAATAAGCACCGTACATGGCAACTAAAACTGATTTAAAAAATTTCCTTGTAGTCCTGTATCCTGCAGGAGGGCCACTCAGTTTTACAAAAACTCACCTATCAGACGTGCCCAGCCTACACTTTCAAAGTTCCATCAGACCCCCCCCCCTAAAATTACCAGAGAGCTGCAGTTTTTTCTTATTTATTTGCAAGCCACGTTTGTTTAAAAATGTAAGTTAAATGTGTTTTTTTTATAAATAACTTCAGAACGAGAGGATCTAAACCATGCGCAATGGATGTTTGCCGTGACGTCACCATGAATTAGCCAATGACGAACGAGAAGAACGGCTGTTTGGCCATCTGATTGGACTAGCCCAGTCACGTGATATGCACGTCACAGCTAACAGCCATGGCGTGTGGTATAGTGACTTGTGGTTTGCACCATTGAAAAGCTGGCGAAAAAAGGGTTAAAATGGTGTATTTGAACGGCAAAATCGGTCAATATTTAGCGAACTTATCGTTGTTTCCGCATATTTCGAAAAAAGTGCGGCTTACGGTAAAAAAAAATTGACAGCGATTATTGTCTGCGACCGCCCGGAATTTTCTGTGACGTACGTCGCAGCACTTTCTCACACGGGGTTGTTGCGTGATCTTCCACCTTCAGGTTCAGATGGGGCGTCGGAAGAAAGTCTCACTGGAAAATCGTCTAATGGGATAAAACTGTCTACTATCTGTCTAAATAAAAAAAGGTCTGGAATATTATCTAAATGAAATATTGTATAATGGATAATCGTCGAACTGGGCAACCCCAAAGCAGAATTTTCTGCCACTGTCTGCGACACCAATTGTCAGGGAAAAATTGTCTGCAGCTAATCTTTGTATATATTTATTGTTTTTTTTAAATAACTTTTCAGTGCTTTATTCTATTGATCTGGCTCTTCCACCAACGGAAAGGTCTTGTCGAGACGATTAAAATGGTGTATTGGAATGTCCAAATCGGTCAAAAATTGGCGAAACGGCAGAAATTTGGTCAAAATGGCACGTTTTGTCTGCGACTGTGCCAGATTATCTGGGACATAGTCGCACGTCGCACCCCTTTCTGCCTTCGGGCTGGGCAATAATACGGCTGCATTAAAAACATCGTTAATTTTTGTACTGTGAAACGGAATTTCCGGAATTTTTCAGAGTTTTGTTGACAATACGGCTGCGGTTTCTGATGTTGTATAGCCGCAACAAGTGCGGCAGCGCGAGCGAGGCAGGAATGTTACACAATTCTTCATTATACGTATTTTGTGTTAGAAGATTTTCGTTATATTGTTATACTGTATACGATCATCCAATTATGCGATTTTCCAGTTAGATGATCATCCTTCGCCCACTTCAAACTATACCCTTCAGCCGCCGCTGTGCTGTAATTTTTCTGAGTCAGCCGAACAGTCGCCTGCCCTAGCCGCCGAAAAAATATGGCGAGAGCCGCAAAATTTCAAGTTTTAATGCATCAAAATGAAACGAAACAGTCATTAAGTCGTTGTAACTAGTATCAAACGGTAAGCTGCTCTCGACTGGCTTATTTTTCATAGTTTTTAAATCTATGCCAGCAACTTATGCGTGCGCGTATTTGTGTGGTCATTAGCAAGCATGGTTACTTTCGGTTTTGTTTTAGGGTTGGAGTAATAATAAGACATATCTCTGTGGAAGCATTACTTAAAAAAATGAGTGGTAATGTGGCTCATTATTAATTTGAGGGTTCTTTGCAAGTTTTTCCTTTTTGTGATTCATCTAGAAATCCCTTAGGTCTATGTCCCCTTCCCCCTTCCATTTCGTGCAATTAGTTTCGTCGTTGATATCTTAGCTTCATTTCGTTCGATTTAACCGAAAATTGGCCGTCAGCTAGTCGAATTTTTAGTTGGCCAGTGGTGGCCATAAAATTTGTGGGTAGCCGCAATTTAGCCCAAATTTCTGTTAAGCTGGTTGAAAATGACAAAATAATGTGGCTGAGGGGTATACTTCAGACTTGAAGAAACGGAAGTCGTTTTGAATTTCCCGCTCGTGGCCGTGCTTCCAGTTGGAGAAGAGGGATGGGAAGCTGTGGACAGTGGCTCATCTGTGGAGCATGGGCAAAGAGTTTCAAGAGTGAGGAGAGCCAGGTGCTTTCCACTCGCTGTTAGCTTTCTGGGTTAGCTTTCTGGGAAGTGATCGCTGGAGATACTCTCCAGAGTTCGTAGATGGGGCTCGTACTGTGTGTCGGATTTCAGAAGCATGTTGTTACTTTTGCAAGCATTTCATAATTTTACGAGAGGTGGTGAGCAGCAACTGCATTCTGAATGGCCTTCTGTTTAACATAGAAATAGCTTGCGGTATACCTAGATGTTTCTGAAATTCTACACATACAGTATGAGCCCCAACTTCGTGCTTTGGGAGCAATTCATCCATCACTTCTAGAATGCAAGGAAAACAGTTTACGAACCCCCACATCGCGATGTCAATAAGATTATTACATCAGAGTTAACCCAGAATCTGAATATAAGTAGAAAGCACTCCTCCCTCAACTCTAACCCCACACTCCACAGATGGAAACACTGTCTAAGCATCCCATCGCTCCTCACCAACTGGAAGTATGAACACGAGCGACAAATTCAGAAAGACTTCCCATTTCTTCAAGTCTACAGGCGTCCAACCCTCTAAGTGTCTGAAAAAGATGGGAGATCTTTCAACAAGACAAGAAGTCCAATGAAAATTTCTCACCTTGGTTTAGTGACAATCCAGGGATGTTTTGGTAAATAAGAATAGCATAGCCTACACCTTTCCTTGGGAAATTCCAAAATTTACGGTACTGGAATTTTAGCAGATTTTTCCAAGAACCTTTCAAGACCGTGTATAAACCCTGCTACCTGGAAGGGACACTGAGACAAACGGTGGTAAACATTAGAGTCATCTGTAAAGTGATAGGTGGTGAAAGCGGATTTCTTACGCCTAAAAAACCTTGTTTTATCCAATCCTTTCGCTGCAAAACATACATTACGGTTGAAAATATCGGAAAAGAAAAGCTCCCATTTGCTGAAAATTGTAGCAACTGCCAACAAATCCAAAAAGATGGCACATGTTTAGGCCTACGAAATTCACCTTCACAGCAATTGCTCAACTAATGACGCAAACGTTTTTACCTCCGTTTATTTAAAGTAGCCTAACCCTTGCCTTTAGCTACCGGGACCAGAGGCACAGGCTTTTGTAAAGGCTTAAAAATTAGAATAGCCATGTGAAACATTCAAGACAAATTTGGTACATGGCGAATAGAAACTGTGACATGGCGAGCGCTTTCTACGATCCACTTGCAAAGTGGCGAACCGACTGCTGGTTGACACACGAAAGCACTGGCGATGACCTCGGAAAGCATTGACAACGAGAGGTCTCATTTTTAAAATTGAGCTAACCTCACTATTTACTCAGGACAAAAAAAAGACACAATAAGCCAGCCTAATATCAAAATATGAATTCATACAGCAGAATACGTACACGCTACGAGACATCACTAATCACTCATAGTGTTTACATTTAAATTTTCGTATACAAAACCGGAAATTCTTATTTTTTTTATAAATTAACCAATCACAAACCCTTTACAAACCAAAATCATTTCAGTTCTCAGTTGGGTTTTTAATCATCCGGCCTATATTGCTCAAAACCACACACAAAAACCCTTACTTACCCTACTTAGGTTACATCACCCCCACAATATTATTATTCTTAATCGAAACGATTGTAGCTACAGACATTTTTCATCTAGAAACGTTCGAAAACAGTTCGGATCGTATATACGCCAACACATACAACCTAAACCTATCCCCTAACCCACGATTTCACCAGAGTCGACACAAGATCCCGCAAAATCCCAAATTCTCAATTTTCCATTCGACCTTCTTACCCGAATTGGCGGCTTCTGATTTGACGCAAGAATGGCACAAAGTATGGAGACAAGGCAGCAACCGCGGATCTAATTCACGAAGATCTTGCTTACAGGCCGGACATTTGCTATCGCACCAAGGATCAGCCGACTCCGGATTCATAGTATTTGCTAATTTTAACTTGAAAATCGATTTGATTAGCAGGCAAAGTTGAAAATTCTGTCACCGTGACCCATATCTCGTCTTCTCAGCCGCCATTGATCCAATGACCTAAAGGTATCTTACTCTCCAACTCAGCATCCCTCACTTTTCATCCGGGTTCGAGAATGCTACAAACGAAGCGATACAAGTTCGCCTAATTAGAGCTACACGAAAACAACCTTCTTTGAAATAACGTAACTTTATACTTATTAGCTGTGAATTATTTTTGCTTTCGTCTTACGTTTGCGGCGTCGTAGTTTTTTAGATGATACTTGTAAGCAACAAGTCTAAGAGGAACAGTAGGCTTGTTCATAGGCAAAAGTAGCTGCGAATAGCCACGACGAAAACGCGCCAACGGATTCGAAGAAGTCCGCGCCACAGATGAAAGAACACTGCCTCTCATCGGTGATCCGCGCTCTACGTGAAGCACTTTTATTAACCATCGAACGATTAGGCAAAGGAAATCCAAGAGAATCAATGAATGTTTGCTAATCTCAGAAGATTATCCACTTTTATATAAATCGATTACTTGAACTGAGCACCACAGAAACGTAAGCTGACGATTTAGCACACAAATTTCATTAGCTTCATTCTGTAAACCTGGTACTTTTTCATACCTGTATATCTTTTTTATAACCTTTACTGTATTTGATTTTCCTGGACCAATCGTTCCAAAAATTATAAAAGTCAAACTGATGCCAAAAAAAGAAATGAGTAACTAATAACAATAATGTCTGTGGCTTTTTTAGTTTTTACAGTTAGTTTACTCATGTTCTCACCGCAGGGGACAGCCCGGGGAATTTCAACTTGAACTTCTCGTTATCTCTAACCCCTATAAACTCTTCCTGACGTTAATATTAACTAAAAGTTAAGTTGTATACCCGGTAAACTCCCTGCAAAGTTCACCCAGTTCTGGGAGTCTGTCCCGGGCACTGCTTGGCAAGCTTATAGCTGCTAGGGAGCGTTAATTCGTTTTTACAAGCTGTACATAGTACTTAAATCAAGGGTAATATCAGGAGCCTATAGAAAACTGTTGTTTTCTATAGGCTCCTGGTAATATGGATTACCCTTGCTTTTATGGATTACCCTTGCTTAAATGCATAATGACCAGTGATTAAAAAAAAATGGTAGGTCACAAACAGAAGTTAAAAAAAACAGTTTTGCTAAATGTATTTAGCTGTAAACTTTGGCAAAAATAATTCTGCGAAAATTAGTGTTATGTAACACTTCTTCATAGTACCCCACCCCCCCCCCCTTCTCCTCCAGGTTATACATAATTTGTGAACGCTCTCTAAGCAGAAAAGGGAACCCCGACATCCAGTTTGTATAAAGGCCTAGGAAATGCTGTCGTTAGTGCTGACCAGAGCTGTAAATACAGCCCATTTCTTGTTTATGGCCATCTTCAAAGAAGCTGTGGGTAAAACAATACCAGGGTTCCAAGAGAGATTGAAAAAAAAGTCTTTGAAATGAGCTGATTGTTTGCCATTGCAGAAACTGCCTCAACAGTTGGTTTTACAAGTACTGCAACTTTGAAAAAGATGTGTCTCAAAGAGATGTCTTTGCTGTTAGCGAATGTCTTTGCAGAATTCAGTTCACTGCACAAGGCTGCATATTAGCAGATAAGTGACCTGTTTGCTACAGTGGCCCCGAGGGTACACTTCATTCGTATTTTTTACTTCACACATACACCTGTGAACTTCATACATACATCTCTGAAATTCAGAGTTTCATCTTATAACTTCATACTTCAGACATAGAACTTTGAACTTCACACTTACAACTATGAAGTTCATAGTTATATCAGGAGCCAATGTAACGAGCCATAGTCGTATGTGTGAAGTACGTGTGTGGTTCACAGCTGGATGTGTGAAGTATAAAGTTCATAGATACAACTATGAACTTCACAGATGTAAGTGCGAAGTTCACAGTTATATTGTGGTCGGGAACAAAAGATATAAGATATGCTGGCTCAACAAATTCGTCATCATGACGGAATAGAACATCACGATGTGACTCCAAAGAAACCACGCGACCGAGTTGATCAGCTTATGAGACCAGGGTCCCTGTTCAGGTGACAACTTGTCACACAGTTATCCTGGATAATATCACCACTCATCGTTGGGTGTTCTAAGGTTTATTCCAGTATTTCATCATAATGACTCTACAATACAATACTAAAGTAACGCCCACTGAGATGACGAGTTCTGTCAGATTTGCTTCTCCATAACGTGGCTCATTTCATCAAAACGTTTGTTGATGAGAAACCTTGCCTCAATGACGTTTTTTTTTACGTCTATAGTTCTTGAAACTAGAGGCAAGCAGCAACTGCCTTAAGCTGTACGAGATAGCAAAGTGCTGTTACCATGGTAACCTCTTAACGGTAGTTACATATCTGTGGCATCCGTTGGTTAAATGGGGTTCAATAAAATAAAGAATTCCTGCCTGTAGAAACAATAATTTTAACTATGACTTTTTAACTCTCACTGTTTACCATTTCATTCCGAGTCAGCAAATCAGCGCCATGTAGAAATTTAGAATATTTAATAGGTGTACCTAGCATGAGCGCTAGAGTTATTCAGCTCCGGTTGCACTGAGTTGTACTGCAACCAACCGATCCATGTCCTTCTCTACAGGCAACAAAGTGACTTCGCTATGAATGGTGGAATCCTCCAATTCCAAAATCACTCCCGCCTTAGCAAGCAATTTACTAGATAAGTACGAGTACCACTTATGAGCTATGTAAAGATTCATTCTGGAACCAGCAACAGGAGGCTGAATGGAAAACAACTTTGGGAAAGTGCTACATCACCAAACATTGCAAAGTTTGGTACAAGCAGCAGTGGATCGCCTATTTGAAATGCTTAAAATGCCATTAAATGTTAGTCATTCCGCCCTGGATGCAAATAACAAGAAGAACATACCAGGGCCCTCGTTTAAGAATTGCAGGTAGACACAAGCAAATAAGATTTAGAAAGCAAAGTGCTCCAGTAAATTCTCAGGAGAAAAAAGCACCTGGTGTAAAGGGAGTGCCAAGGAAGGTGTACATAAATGTATGAAGATGTAGTCCGGCCACAACAAAGGCAGAAATAAAAACTTTTCAGGTAGCTGATGGGCTTGGAATTTGTTCTGAATCCAGAAGTCTGGAATTACGACAATAAGGTGCGAATGCGGCATGGTTCAATTCGGAACTCTTTCTTCAACAATAATCCTGGGTTGCCCGCCACATTAAGGAACTCTTGCACAACAAACCAGACCAGCATTGGTGACTAGGAACCGCCACCACTTGACCTGATACTCATGAATGCAGTTTTTTCTGCCTCATTGTGTGAGGAATTGGGAGGTGGATGCACAAGACTGATGAAGATAATGATTTAATGTTGTTCATTATGTGTCTACTCTTACGCTCTATCCTCATGTCTCTCCCATCCCAACACTCTGTCCTGCTGAATGTGTATTGTGACAACACGTCAACGCATCACACCTCAGGGAGAAGCATTAAGAGTGAAGGTTGCAATGTGAGGTGGGAAGCTGCCTGGATCTATTGGCAATAGCGCAAAGTGCAGTGGGACATGTTGGGACGAGCGAGAGTAGATACGATGGACATCCATTAAATCAGGGTCGGACTGGTCATAACATGGCGCTTCAGCCCTTTGGGTGAATGACAGGATTGTCATGTGTTTTGACGGAAAGTAACATCTGATTAAGTGATGATACCTCCAACCTCAGCTTGAGTTTGAGGGAGGTGTAAGCTCCTAAAGCATGGTTCAGGCCTTAGCCCCAGAAGCTTTTAGTGGTTGAATTTCATAGTTTTAATGAACTTTTTTCTTTGGGTGGAGGGAAGGGGAGCATGAAAAGAGGTTGAAAACGTATAGGGAGTGGAGAGAAAGAGAGGAAATCAGTGTGTAAAAGGAATGACCACTCGCAGAAAAACCAAAACAAACTAGGGCATTCATATTGCTTCGGGGTGGAAAAAAGTACTTGAGTGGCACCTAAAGCAAAACTGCCAAAGGAAAAGCAGCACTACCTACATTTGAGGAAGAAAGCATACTATGTATTAGATTGATATTCCTACTTTACAACAATTGATACAACACTAGTTTAGGAATGAGCCAGAGCCAAAGAAGTGTTGGGCTCTTGTAAAGACAAAGTTTGCCGCAGTTACAAGGAAGCGGCAAATGACTGCGTTTAAGGACTTGAGAAGTTGGCTGGTAAGGTTGGCTAAACTTACCCAATGCTCGGTGATGTCAAATACCTTTGTAGCTTTACTTATATTGTGTCGCTTTACGTCTCAGTACAATAATGTCTTAAGGATGGCTAACACTTTCGAAGCCGAAAAGTACACACCAGAGTACACTGAGCAATTCTAACTCGAGGACGAGCGAAGAAGTTGACGATGAATTATGCAGATCGTTCAAGCAGTGGAACCCCGCAGTCATTTGTTGTCAGGATAAGCGTTATTAAGGAGTGGAACTCTAAGCCCCCTAGGGCAAGTAACAGCTGATACAATGGCAGAGTGACACAATAGGTAGGCTGCCACCAGACTCAGACTTTAGTCCACTGATGAATACTAATATTAGTCCTTGAATGAATACCACAAAGTAGTAGAATACTCTTGTGTTATTGTAGCATCTCACATGACACAGCAAGCATACTATCCTTTCGGCATCTCAAGGAGTGACGAACGGTAAACTTTTAAAGTTAAACACTAGTAGACAAACTCAAACATCGCCCATTTAGGAAAAGCATAATTCAGGTTATCTTGCCATGAATATGGCGGACACGTACGTGGATGATTTACTTAAAATAATCACTAGATCATTAAGAAGAATAAAATCCTCATCTTCTGACTCCTAAAAGGAGTTCGGGCGTTAACGAATAGCGAACCATACATAGTGGTCTTCACTCTACTAGAGATAGGTCAATTGTCCCTAGAGATAATTTAAACCCACTAAATATTACACAAGAAAACCCTAGTTTTTAACTACACATACCTCCAGGTTAATGAAGCATAGTAGTTTCCTACCACGACTCCCAATCATAGCCCTCCCTCCTTCAAGAGCTCGTCTCGCGATTGAAGATGCTGTGATCTGGCGATCACAAATAGCCATTGGCTACATCAGGCTGTGAGAGAGGACCACACACGTATGCCAGCCTTTGTTTATAGCCTATAGGGAGGCAGGCACGACATGTAGGAGAGTTATTAACACCTCCACCCCTCCCAACTCGTTTTTCCCACCCGTGCAAGGAGCAACACCCCCTGGCTTCTCATTGGTTGAAGCCACACGAATCCAGCCTTCTGATTGGTGTGCCGAGAATCCACCTGGCAATGTCCTACAAAACTAATTTCAGGGAGGAATTTAAGTATTAAAACTCAAAGATTTTAGTAAACTTAACGTCCAACATGTTCTTGGCATTGACAGCTACAAAAATGGAAGGACAGATCAATTTATACTTATAAATAACGGAGATGCAAAAAAACAAATAATCACGAATTTGTTATCGACAATGTCAACAAGCGTCACTATAGCTAGAAGTGAGATAAACTAGGGCAAGTTATACAATAACAAATAGCTGACACGAGCCTGAAAAATTACAGAGAATCAATGTGTACTAAAATATTATTACATAGACGCTCGAAAGCATCTATAAAACCAACCTGTAAAATCCTAACATCGACAATTAATGTTATCTGCCATCTTGGATTTCGCTGACGATTGCTAACATTTACAAGTTAAAAACAGCAACACACAGTGGAGATTGCTATTGGCAAAAGTTAATAAAACCAGACATAATGTATTTATAATAACCAGCAGTAAAGAGTGACTACTAAAACCAGTTAAGAATGCGATCTACATCACAGCGTGTAACGAAGAATTCAAATGAGAGCACAAACGGTAGAAGCAGATGAAGTGTTTCTCCTTTGGGGAACGATGCCATTTTTCAGAAATGTCGCCAAAAGGAAGCTAAAAGAAGCTTGTCTACCGATAGTCAGTTTTTGCGAGAAGATCACAAGAACCGTGGACATCCGAATTCTTGGATGTGGTTCAGGATCTCCAAAAGAGCGATGGAGTTCTACCAAGAAGAAGACGTCCAGGAATGACTGAATAATCGTTCTGGAGAATCAGTGGTGATGATTAACAGAAGAGGCAACTTCACCAGTTATAAAGAAATGAAGGTCAAGCATACTCTAATGGGAACTGATGCCACAGAAGCGGTGACAGGTGTAGGGATAGGTCCAATAGAAATAGATAATTGAATTTTCGAAAGCATGCCGTGTCCCCAACATTAAAATGAATGTGATCTCTGTACGTATTTTGCAAACGGCCAAGTACTTAGTATCGTTTCCAGACAATTGACATGAGTATTCGAAGAAATAGGAATAATTTGCATCCGCTACGGAACATTCAAATAGTGAACAAAGAGTCGGCATGGCGCAATCTTTGATGAGACAAGAATATGCAGCCATGTAAAGAAGACCACTGAAGCTGAAAGTGGGGGAAGAATACAAGGAAAAGCCTTAGAAGATAAAATGGTTGATCCAGCAACTGAAATACTTGAGAAGTATCCACCAGAAGAAGGTGCAGAAGAAAAGTATCGGATCATTTTGATAATGCTAAAATACTGGCTCGCGAGGAAAGTGAAGGTTGCATTAAAAGTGCAGATGATCTTAAATATTACTTTGACAGTAGATAAATCCCGGAGCCAGCTGTTTTTAGGAAGCAATGTATGTGAACAAGACAGTCAGAAGAGTGGAGAAACAAGACTCTCTAATGGAAAAGGGAGAGTGGACGCTGAAGAACCTTCCACCAGAAACGGCTTCCCTGTTAATCTACACACCCCACTGAGGCTGCCATTTCACTGACGATGCACACGCCGACGCACTGCTCCTTGATGCACCCACTAGACCACTCTACTGAACCACCAACATGTCTTGGCCACACACCTTTGACGGCTGATCACTGGGGGAGGTGGCCAGCCGAGGCTGCTTCTCCAGCCTTCTACCTTTGCCCTGCACCAACCACCCCTCCTAACACACATGTGACTGGACCTCCACCTTGGCGCTCACTACACCACCCTGCTCCACGCTATGCACTGCTGGACTGCTGAACCGATGCCTCCCCTTCCCTTGTATTACTGTCTCTCCAGTGTTCATTACGTCTCGCACTGTGCTGTAGATGTTGACAAAGAGCTCCTTTTGGCACTGCCAGATGACCACACTACAATACACAACAAAGGAAAGTCATGGCATGGACTTGTATACTAACACAATTACATACCATACCATCAGCCCCATGGTTGCAGTCCCATCAATGATTGAAATAACCAACATATTCATGGTGATGAACGACCAATTGCACAAATCAACAACAGCAATTGAAAATAACTCACAATGACTACAGTCCATAAATGACCAAATGCATGCTTTAAAATGTGACAATGTGAAACTGCAAGCACAAGTTGAACAAAGCAATTGCAGTAAGCCACCATACCACTGGATGACGTGACTGCAAAGAAATAAAATGCAACCCTGCATGTTCACAACCCCCTAACCCCCTCAAACTTCACCATTTGCCAATAAATTAACCAGTTCTCTTAGAGATGACGGAAACCTGGCAAATCGTTCAAAATTTGCTAACAGCACTGAACATCAATCCCACATGGATCCCCAAGGTTATAAAAAAGTAACTCTAGCCACCAACCTTGCTCCAACACTCAGGGAACCTATAACAAAACCAATTCAGTGCAAGCAAGAGGGCATTTAACATGGCCACCTCTTTCAAGCAAGTAATGGCAATCATGGCCTCCTCACAATCATGCCCACACCTCTAAATGACCACATTCATCTCTCTCACTGGCCAATGAGATGACTATACGTGATGGGGAAAATTCTTTGAAATGTGTAGATCTACATAACATTCAGATCTGATGGGGAAAACCTTTGATCCTTCTTGGAGGAAAATTCAGGAATTGGTAGTAAGCTTTGGCTACAAAACCGACTACTTGGGAAGAAATCAAAGCAGGACTCCATCGCAAGTTCAAGTGCCCTCTCCCTAACCATAAGAGGTAGGAAATCAGTCACGGTACCGAACAACAACACCTCAAGTGTCCAGCCAAGTTTGTTCACATCAACAAACTAACGTATCAAATCCCAAAATACAAACAGGCTCAAATGATCACAGCGCAGATGACAGGTCAACTCTGGATGAATTTAAGGGTGATTAAGTTTAGGTCTCCTCCCGAACTGTTGGTGCAATCGAAGACCTTCCAGATTTCATGTGCTTCCCGAAGTGGAACGGCAGGCAGCCAGACTGCAAAGGACAGGTGAAAATCGTCTCGTGTAGTCAAACCACTGCAGTAGGATACACGACGGCTTCTCAGCTACCAGATCAGTGCCTGGACTCCTTTTCCATGATGGTGCAATGATCTTCTCCATTCAAGACAATTTAGCAATGGACTGCATTCTTGGCAACAGCTTCCATGTTCAGGCTAGACTGCATGTAGACCACACCAAAACCATGGTGAACTTTGACATGGACATCAGCCACTCTTTCCTTCCCGCTGTTAGCACATGCAGCTGATCTCAGGACCGAGACCATGAATCCTACGTGGTTCATACATAAGGCGCATGGTGAAACCAAGTTGAACGAACTAATTGCAAGCTAGTTCGAATCCCTTGAGTCTCTTTCGGAGGAGGATAAAGACGTCTTTTCAGGTATAGTAGGGTGGATAAGGACCAGGAATACCACATTATCCTCTGCCCAGATATGAGCTGGGTGGCTGAAAGGGCTTCGAGAGCAGTCCTGGTCATCAAAAGAGAGATTAGGAAGATGGTGGATGGACTCGAGGCAAGAGACAGAATAGAGAAGCGAAAGAAAAATGGTGGTTTTTTTTTTCGTTCCTGGATTACCTGGAACTGTGCAAGTGCATTAAGGATGACTAGTACCCAATGCCTTGGACCGATGAGGTCTTCCACTTCCTGGCAAGTGCCAAATATATCTCTGTATTTGGATGGGGAACAGGGTTGCCACCAAATCCCGCTGGATGAGAAGAGTCAGGAATGTACATCGTTTGTTTGCCACAGAGGCGTGTGCAAGTAGAAAGTTCTTCACTTTGGGCTGAAGACGGCAAGCCAGGCTTCCCAGAGGGTGATACCTATCATCTTGGGTAATCCCATCGGGACTATCTGCATCTTATATATTGATGACATTGTGGTGGTGACGAAAAACCTGGGAAGAGTACTGCTGAGCCTTAAGAGAGATATTTGAGCTACTTGTAGGGACTGCTCTGAAAAGGAAGAAGTGCCACTTCGGCATGCCCGAATTGAAAATTATGGGCTTGCTTATCAACACCTAAGGAATCCAGCCCTCCAGAGACCATGTCATTATGATCTGCAATTTCCCACGGCCCACTACCACATAGCAAAAGACTCACCAATTTCAAATATACAGCTACTTCCATAAGTTCCTGAGCGACTCTGTGAAGACAGTCTATTCACGTGGGGAGCGAAGCAACAAAAGGCTTTCAATGACATAACCTCAAGGTTGCTGCAAGTAAGATTCATGTCTCTGCCAGACTTCAGCCAACTTCATAGAATCGGGTATACTCAGGGAAGGCTTGGCAGTGGTGCTGACTCAGCGCATTGAAGGGGAAAGAAAGACCATCAAGTTTCACAGGACTGTACAGGAGAGGGAGAGGAAACACCACGTCTTCGAGCTCAAAGAGATGGCAGCCATAGAAACTGTAGAATACTGGGAGACGTGTTGGAAGGGCCAAATTCCTGTTCATCACAGACGATGGAGCCCTAAACTGGATCTTATCGATACGCCGTTCCTCATCAAGTACAATTGTAGTGCACTAGACAGGCAAGGAAAATGTCTTAGCAGATGCCCTTTCCAGGAACTTGGATCAGAAGGGAAGAAATCCAGGTAGCATGGAAGACCAGAATTCAAGGAAAACAGACTCAAAGATTGCCTGGTACGTCCAAGTACCCAATGCTTTACCTCAGACATCAATCACTCTGGTCGATGTGACAGACAAACAACAACTGTTGTTAGCCCAAGAAATTGATGATGGAGCGTGGAAGGTGTCACTAGTTCTCACTAGACTAACATCAGTGGGGAAGGACGGACGCTTTAACGACATCTCAAAACTCATTCATAACTACGTACTGACAAGATAGATCTGGTATGCTGTAAGGACTCGCTCACCCCAGACCAATGCCACCCAAATCACTTGTAGAGACTATTCATACCGCAGGCACTATGAAGATCATACCTGCATAACTGTCACGTACATAAACAGACATCACAATAACAATGTAACAGCAAGGAATGTTCGCAATCTGCAAGAGGTATGTTCGCTCGTGTCCGAACAGACGTCTGTCTAAGTGCACTCGTACGAGACAAGCAGGGCATATGCAGCATGTAGGTCCCAGACCGTTGCTTTTACATGCTTGGAGTAAATTTTATTGGCCCACTTCCCAAAACTCTTCATGGCTATGCCTTCATCATGTCCATGGTAGACTACTTCTTCAAGTACACATGCTTTTTTACAACCAAGAAAGTGAAGAGAGCCACGGCAGCGAGGAGGCACCTCTCTGAAATCATTGAGGTACATGGTTCACCGGGCATGTTAGTGTCGGACAATGGATCAGCCTTTATTTCTTCAGTCCAAAAGAGCCTACTGGCCATATCGTGGAGTGGTTCACCACAGGACCACCCTCAATCAAATTCAACAGAAGGAACCAACCAGATACTGAAGGGATGCCTCAGAGCATTCATCCAGGACCATTACCATGATTGGGGCCATCTGCTGCCCACTCTGCAGTATGCTCTACACACAATTTCACATGTCGACACCAGGTGGACCACTTTTTCTCGTGCACTATAGGGACTCGAGACATCCCCAATAGACTCTCAGTCTGCCGACCACATTCCAGCATGAACGTCCAAGAATATGCAGAAGTCCAAATGGATAAGCCACTAGTCCTTGCAACAGCACACCTGGTTTAACATGCACACAACATCAAGATCGCTTATGACCACAGCAGTCTAAAAAACAACATTCAAAGAGGAACTCGTAAAACTGAAAAATCATACCCGATCTTACGCAGAAAAAGAGATTAAGAAAAATATCGTCTCTACACGTCTCATCATACCAAAAGCAAAATTAAGGACACACAATTTTGCTTTTGATCATACTGGATTGATAAGGACGAAGCGACGTCATGTACAGAGTGGTTTTGATCAACGACGCAGCTGACTTGGGGACGATGAAATTCAAGACATGGAACCATACTGGGGCCAGACACAATAGACAAATTTGGACCACCGGTTGTCTTGCAAAGCATTACAGTGCATGCCTCATTAAGCCTGTCTACCTATTGGCCCAGGAAGGCTCTGGAGAGTCTTACTCAGGATTGTCATCGTCCAGTGACTCAGATGAGGAATGGACAGAGAAGAATGATCATGCAGACGTGAACTCGTCAGAGTCTGACTATACCGACCACCTGTCAGACTATATTTGGCTGATGACCTCAGACTCAATGCCATTCATGGAATTGGAGGAGGTAAGCTGCAGGAACTGGATCAGAGTGAGAAGATCTAAAGGCCAAGGGCAGCAGTCAAACAGAGACATGTGATGTGGCTTCTCACTCGCTACTGGTATGAAATGATTAGCTTGTTTTGCACATGAATGCTCTGGTCAATTTCACAAACTCGAGGACTGACGTCACCCATCGGCCACCTGTGACTGTGACGACTGCACATGGCAAAAAGGACTTTTAAGATGGCTGTGCTGCTGTTCCCGGAATTTCTTGGTCAGTTCTGATCAGCTCCGGCCTGGTGCAGAGGGTTGTTTGGTATTTGAAGGCTCTACCAATCTCCTCGAGGAAAACCCTAACCACAAGCAGGAAGCTAAGACACCGATAACGCCAGGCTTATATTTGCATTCAGAGTTACTTCTTGGACTAAGCCGTCTCCTCGAGGCTAACACATTGGGCAAAGTTGCAGCAGCACTGTGTGTGTATTTGTGTGTGGAAATAATTTGTCTTATGTCAAGACACTTTCTTGAGGCACACGCGTTGGACGAAGTTGTAGTGTGTACTTGTGCGTGGACTCAATATTTGAACTGCAATTGTGCTGTGTTTACGACAATGTGTCTTTGATTCATTTGACTCAGATAATTTTCGTTTGCTCCAAATTCATTTCCAATTGTTTCAAATGTTTGCTAAAATTATTGATGTAATTTCATGTATTTCTTTCAGGCTCCTGTGCATTCTATTCTCGGGCAGGACGGCTTGGCTGATTGCTAATTGGGGGGGGGGGGGGGGTGAGACTGTCAGTAGGTGCCTCTGCATTCCACCAGCACCTGACTGCGTCACTTGCCTCTCTACCGCACCCTACCGAAAGCTTGACACAACAGTCAGTGATGGCAGCATAACGGATGCGAACCAAACGTGCTTGGATGGATTTTCGGAAATTAAACCTGTTCCACAAGAACCACTGAAGTCAGTGTTAAATGAATGTTTGTGAGGACGCCCCTCTGGCCGCTGTTGCTCCCACGGACATACACAATAATGTTACTATTGATTTTGCTTACTCCCCACCTTAAACACAGGCACCCACAGCCGGCTTGCAGGAGCCTAAATTATCAGCAACCAAGGGGGTTCCATGCAGAGCCAACGTACCAAGCCCACCCGAAAAGAGCTCTAGTTCCCAGACATTCAGTACCTTCCTAAACGACCGAACAGAGCGAACCAAATGCACCACTGTTGGTGACAGTTTGGCTCATTCCCTGCTAATGTCCGTGTTGATGCGGCTTGATTGACGTCAACATCGTCAGCGATGAATCTGTTCCGTCAAAACTGTTACCTTGCGCATGCTCAAACCTCCACCCCTGCAAACCACCTCCCTGAGATGGTTCGCAATTTGGCATTACTCTCGCCTGGTCACATCTATTAGCCAATCCTGGTCAAATCCATTAGCCAGGTCTGGTCGCGGTGAAGGTATGACGCATGACGTATCGAATACTCTGCTGAGCCTGTTGAGCTGTATTGTAGTTTAGGAAGGTACTGAACGGCTGACGCAACATCACTGCGCACGCGTGACGTCAAGTTTGGAGCCAAACTGTCTCTAACAGTGGTGCAGTCTGTTATCTCTGTTCGGTGCTTTAGGAAGGTACTGATTGGTGGTCTTGTAGGGTGAACCCAACCAGGTCCGGTAGGCCCAGCACTCCCAAAACTAGTTTCAGCAACAATCCAACTGCTCGATGCTTCAATTGGGCCAGGCCGCCTCAGTATGACGGGCTAAGATCAAAACAGAGGGCGTCCAGTTACCACGTATAACACCCCACAATTGCGTAACAGGATGAGCGCAAGACAAAATTATTACTGATTGTTAACCGTAGGTCCAGCAGCAGGAGACTTAATCTGTAATCTGTAAACGTAATCTTGTTGAGAGCGTACGACTGAGGGTCACGGCTCTTGAATAAAGAATTTGAATTTGAATTTGCAGCAGGAGAGGACTGGTTTATATATGATGCAGTCTTGGACGATGACGTTTTTGGTGGTAGCAAGCTAGAGAATACACCCGCAAGTACGTTTGAACCAGATTAGTGGAGACGCCCCGAACAGCAGCCGGGGCAATCCGGCGAGATCAAACGGACAAGGATTCAACAACATTACCGTTTATCCCTTTAAGTTTCAGGATTTCGCGAAAAGCACTGTCGCGAGCAATTGCTAAGCACAATTTTGCACAAAGAATCTTGTTTTATTGTTTTTTTTTTTAACGAAATGGTGCTTATTTGACGTAAATAATTGAATATTACATGAAAACCCTTTGCGGTGCACCTTTTCAATAACAGCAAGAAATGACGTCATGGTTTAGCCAATGAGCGAATCGGATTTTGTGATTCAAAAGTTGCCATTGACGGCGCTGGGTCTGGGCAGTCAATGTAGAGGCGATTTTGTAAGTAATGCCGGCTTATTTACGTTTCTTTAACCATTACGATTGCGTACATACCCACATTTAACCCTTATTTGACGATATAAAATACGACATTAGTAATACACAATATTAGATTGATGCGGATATTTGCTTTCGTGTCAAGGGACTATATACATTTGCCATATAAGTTAGGCCTAACGTCGCTTTAAGCTATTTTGTGTTTACATGTTATGCACTAGCAGACTTGGTAGGTAATCGTGGTTATTTTTTTTACGAAATAATGTAAAAATATTGAGTTAATTTTATGCCTTTTATTATAGATGGGAAAGGCTACGGGTGGTGTTAGGGCACGAGCAGATGGGTTTTCGTGAGGCCGTTTTTTTTTTTTTTTTTATTAATGTTTTCTAATGACAGAAATTGGGTGGGGAAGGTCGTGCATACATAATGTTTCGTTTTGTAAATGGAAAATACCTTGAAGTTTGACCTTGCTGCCGATGGGTCGCCGTGAGTGTGAAATTTAATATGAAACGTGGACCAGAGGTGGTTGGGATGGACGGTTTCGAGTTTGGTGTTATGACACGATGCTATTGAGCAATAACAACATGCCAAAACGAGCACTGCAGACCTAAATTGAAATTGACTCAAATAGTCAAGGTTTAAAGGTATGTGTCGCACGCAGGACAGATTTATTAATGGAAATTCGTTCGGCTTCCGTTAATAGATAAATGATTCATATTTTGTGCGCGTTTGTGATGCTGCATTGGGATTTTAGGCCATTTCAAGTGGAAAGTACGTCCGTGTTGTTGGTTGATCGTAAACGGTGCAGCGCTCTCGATGCCTGACCTTTTAGGGTTGAGTCTGTGTAAAAAAGGTCGAGTTCGTACAAATAGGCTTACGGTCCTTTTTTGAGGCTTAAAGCTGAAATCCTTCGCGATAAACGCGAAAAAAAAATGGAAAAAATTGTGTTTATGGCGTAAAATCGTCATGCAATGGATCGTCATTTTTTGTGTTGATGTAGGAATGTAGAAAGGGTAAGAATTGATTTAAACCACGGGAAAATTTCAGATTTTGTTGGTGTTCGTAATGAATTGTGTTTTGAAATTGGTGGTGTCGGTGGCTCTGACTTCGCTCTACTTTGGTTGACCTTTTTGAGTTAGGCCAGTGCGGGGAAAACAATTCAATTGTTTAGAAATAGGCTTATGGTCATTGAGGGCTTTTCGTGTTGTATTGGGAGCAGATGACACCGTTTCAGTAGGCCTATTGTGATGACAATGTTTTGACGGTTGTTTTATTGGGTAAAGTGAACGTTTGCCCAAACTCACTGCAATTATAGGTATTATTAAAGTTTGGAGTAGATCCACTGTGAAATGCGTCAAATTCATATAAATATTTGTGATCGTTTTATACTCAAATAAATTTGTTATATTGTGATCGTTCTAGAGTCTGTCCAGCAGGGTTATCATATGCGGTTTTTTTATGCTTTATTTCCGACAAAAACTAGTTTTTCAACCTTTTTTAAACCTTTTTTTTCCTTTTAATTTTTCTGTAGAATCACGCGGTGGTTTGTCGATGGGGGTTTCCCAGATGCACGCAAGATCCTCTTGAGGTTTTTGAGGGGTGTATTTTTTTTTTTTTTATATTTGTGTATTTGACTTGTAAACACAAAACGACTAGGTTGGCTTGAAGGGCTCAGTACACGATCGAATTATTCCATATTTTAAACGCACAATCTCAATTTTCGACAGTTTTGAGTTAAATTATACACTAGAATTAATGCCTACTGTTTTTCTCCCAAGGCTTACGAAATTGCGTGTTTCTTTGGTTCACGTCCCGCTGTACGTCAATGTCCAAGTAAGAAACGCTGAGTTTCGTAAGCCTGAAGAAGATGTTAGGAGTCAATTCTAGTATGCGATTTAATTGAAAACATAACTTCGTAAAAAACACACACAACCACCAGGCAGAAACACACACACAAAGTTCCTTTGAATTTTCGGTGAATTCCACCCCGTTCACCTTCTTCAGAAAAAATGTCAACACAAAAACGACCATCTTGTGGCGAGCTTCCCCCCCACCCCCTTCCTCTCATTGTTGTTGAGACGGCAAGTATTTTCCCCGGATACTTGAAGACGCTTAATCACCTTGCCAACCAAAGAGGATTAGTGTACTGTGTTCCTTGCCAAGAATGTGATTCCATCTACATCGGAGAAACCAGAAGAACCCTCCTTCAACGCATCAAAGAGCACGAAACTGCTACCATTAAGGGAGATCGTCGGAATGGAATCGCTCAACACCATCTGAGAACACAACACCCCATTGCCTGGGACAAGGGTTTCCATTCTGATGATTCCAACACTCACAACGATGCACATTTGAGGACCCTTGAGTCTTTGGCAATTAGGCGATTTACAACACTTAAACATCCATTAATGATCATCACGGGACCGACATACGAAGGCATTGACAGATTGGTGGCACCTACGCTGGCTGCCAAGCTTGACGCTAAGTGGGGTATCCAGATGGCAAGTGAAGATCAGTGATGCATCCCTCCACGCGCGTGTTTTTGAAATCTGGACTTCGCGAACTTTGACATGCAGTTTTCGGAGGTTTTTATGTTGACAAATTTTTTCTGAAGAAGGTGAACGGGGTGGAATTCACCGAAAATTCAAAGGAACTTTGTGTGTGTGTTTCTGCCTGGTGGTTGTGTGTGTTTTTTACGAAGTTATCTCCTAAAATGTGTTACGCTTCTGGGGGCTTTGCCCAATACCCTAGTTGGAAGGAGAGGGGCACCCCTGCCCACCATGGCAGAAACGGTGCGACGCAGAAGGCCGCCACAGACAAATTTCTGTCGTTTCGTCAATTTTTGACCAATTTTAAAGGGATACACCTCCCAGCGCCATTTTTCTCGATCCTCCACATCAAGTACGTCCCCAAAGGTCTATTTCCTTACCATTAGTCTTTCCCTTGCTAAAAATCCTTTTTAAAATGTGGCGTGTAGGAGATTTTCTGTTGAATATAATGGAACTTTATTTACTAACGACCCGTCACTAAATGATGCATTGCGCGCGTACAATAATCATGACGTTTCATCTCTGTGTGTACATCTACTAATTTTCTAATAATTACCATGAGATCTAAAATCTAATTGACTAATGCGATAAAAATTAAAATTAATTATTCCAATAGATTTCTGAGCAAAATTATAAGACACTATTCTAGAAAATTATAAATTGTCATTTTGAAATACAAGAATCATTCCGGTTTTTGACGACACAATCGATGGGTTCACGCTGGCTGGACTATTAGGAGCAATGCCAATTGAGACAGTAACTTAGTTTATCGCTGCGAGGAGCGAAGCTACCGTCTCAGTTGACCTTAGCTGTGGTAAATACGCGGATGTGATCGTCGCGTGGGTGTTGTGAGGCAGGCGGTATGTTGCTTTAACATTCCAATACACCATTTTAATCGTCTCGACGAGACCTTTCTATTGGTGGCGTAGCAAGATCAATACGATAAAGCATTGAAAAGTTATTCCATAAAAAACAATTAACATGTGGGTAACCATATGAGCTCCCCTGCCCTCTGTTACTTTATAAACTTTATAAAAACAGATTGTCTGTAGACAATTTTTTTTTCCGACAATTGATGTCGCAGACAGTTGCAGAACATTCTGCCTCTGGGCCCATATCTTAAGTCAAGTTACCTTGTTAAGTGTTTT
Organism: Lithobius niger; assembly: GCA_023313725.1. Lineage (NCBI taxonomy): Eukaryota > Metazoa > Arthropoda > Chilopoda > Lithobiomorpha > Lithobiidae > Lithobius > Lithobius niger. The sequence continues at coordinate 29,066 of JAHWFP010265152.1, forward strand.
ACACACGGACATTTTTCATCTTTGTTTATTCGGATGTAAATAAACTTTAATCAATGTAAAAAGAAAAGTTGCTTTATTTTGTCAGTTCTTTTTAGGCCCCAATTTTACAAATTAAGCTTCGTGGGGGGAATCCTTTAGAAATTATACCTCTGCCCCAAATGCACGGGTTTTTGTTTGTTCGCTTGGCTTTTTTTTCCCAAAATGTCGTGTGGCAACACTGGTCTGTCGATACTTGATGGTTTCTGGACTGGCCTGAACAAGGTGGAAGGGTGTGACGAGACCACCAAACATTTGCAAATAGTGGACAGTTACTTGAACTAGCCTAGTTGGTTGAGCATTTTCAATTTGTACTTATGATGACAGAAACGACAATTTTTCTGTAAATTTGCTTTGTTTGCACATTTCATTTAAATCAAATGTTTTGGTTTGATATAGGGTAGGTAGGCCAGCTTATTCAGAAGTGTTTTTTTTTATTTGTAGGAATTGTTATTTCCAACAAACACATTCTGCAATGGAGGAAGACACTGAGTATTTAAAGCTACCCATAGATGAACGTTGTCAGCACAAGGTAAGTGCTTCCTATCTATCTCCCATCACCGCGAAAGGCAGGGAAGTCTAAAGTGTCCAGAGAAAGTCAAGGAAAACTACCTCTTTTTAAAAAATTCAACATGACCAGAAACTATTCACATGGGTGAAAGTAGAAGTCTTCTAAAATTTTCAGGAAATAGCATAGCGTAGTATTCAAAATGGGGAGAGTCGCAGTATTGGACATATGTTTTTTTGTTGGGAAGCTGTCCTTGTACGCCCTATAGTTTATTGGCGGCTGATAAAACATGAAAACACTTACGGCCATTACATTTGTGATTAATTTATTCTCTAACGTCGATCTGTTTAAATGCAATTTTTTCCCATAAGTGTACTACACTGCCGACTCGGAACTTATGGACTACCCTGTGTACCAAATATCTCACTCTGGGATTGACCCAGATCCTGCTGCATTTTGCTTAGGCAGCTATCAATTTTCAGGAATTACAGGAAAGTTGATTTCAAGTGAACAGATTCCCACCGTGTTAATGGGAATCTAATATTACATGTATGCGATTGTAAGATACTTTAGGTTTTTTTGGGGAAAAAGGGTGGTTGTAAGCTTACAGTATTTAGTAAGGCTGTACCGATACCAATACCAGCATCAGTATCGGGACTGATACCATGGTATCGGTACTGATTCGGTACGACAAAATATACCCGATACTTCCCTCCAATACCACAGGGGCTTGGCACAAAATACGTTGGTCATAAAAACCGCAATTGCCGCACCAACAACACTATGATTAATCTTATTGTTGTTGGTGTGGCACTCATGGGGGTGCGTTTTTTTTTGGGCCGTGGCGTGTTTTGTACCAAGCCCCTGAGTTCAATACCGTTAACTTGAACACACCCATGGAAATATGCGCACAATATTTTTGCCATTTTCAGAAATGATGATTAAGTGCTCTATATTTTTTAAAATTTGCAAGTTATCTTTTTTTTTTACCAATATTAAAAGTGTGTTAGAATGTAAATCGTGAAGATACGCCTAAAGCTAAACATAGGTTTAAATAAACAAAGATTTATTTGATTTTTTAAAATTATCAATAGCTTTTTAAAAGTATGAGAGTTTAAAATGTAAATCGCGAAGCTATGCCTAAAGCTTAACAATAGGCTAGCTATGTGTACAACAATTCTTATATTTTTGAATTGTTTCGTGTTGCACAAATTTTTTTTTTTGGGGGGGAGGGGGAGCATCGATATCGATCCTGCCGGTACCACAGGTATTGTTATCGATACTGAATCGGTGAGACCGAAATGTGGTATCGGTACAGCCTTAGTATTTAGGGCAATTAGAAATGTGATATTTTAAAACAAATATACATAAAATATAAAAAATAGTTCTACTTTATATCGGTCGAGATGAGCTAGTCGCAAGCCTAGATGATTTGAATCTGGCAGTGCAGGTCTTTTTTTTTTTAGGTAATTTATTTCTTATTTTTCAGTTATGGAAAGCACGTGTGAATGGGTATGAGGCAGCAGCCAAGCAGTTCCAGAGCTTAGATGAGAAAAATCCTGAATTTGGCAAGTACTTGGGCCTCATTAAGAAGTTTGTGACCGACAGTAATGCGGTGGCACAGGAAAAAGGCTTAGATGCTGTCTTGGCGTACGTGGAGAATGCGGCCGTTGCCGGCAAGTAAGTAAATGGCTCTTATTTTATTTTGTATCGTTAGGCAGTTAATAGTGTGTTCGTAGCAAGCTGGAAAAGTCTGGAATTTAGTTGGGGCCTTTTTCCAGGCCTTGATAAGTCTGGAATTACGAAGAGGTTTACAATTCTTCATTCTGGAAAAGCCTGTAATTTGCTAAAAATAATGTTCAAGAAATAAATCTGAGTTTGATTATTTTAAACGTAGCTTCGCTTCTTTTTTTCACCGTAAATCTGTAAAAAATTTCATTCTTGTAAACACTGTTGGTCTACATTCTACCATATTAAAAGATAAGAATACACTAATATCACCTCCAAGAATGTTTCTACAACAGTCCACTTAAATTTTCGAGGAAGAAAACACCGTTCCTCTTCTTCAGAAGACCACACCACAACAGAGAAAGTTCGTTCGATGTGCGCTTACTCCATGTTGCACCCGACGAGGGGAAAAATTGAATGGGATTGCCCAACATCATCACAAGACAAACCACAATATTACTTGGGACCAGGCGTCAGTGCTCCTCCACTCCAACACCAAACAAGGTGCACACCTCCGTGCACTCGAATCCCTCGCAATTAAAAGTTTTTCTCGTCGACGAGTGCCTCTCATGAACCTTACTGGCCCTTCCCACCACCTATTTGAGGAACTTGTCCCGTTGCCTCTAATTGCCAAACTAGACACGAAATGGAATTTGACTGCAGTCGTCGATCGGCCCTCTAGTGAATAACTTAGAGATCAGTGGTCGGCAGCACGTGCGCGAAGATTTAAAGTGCAGCATGGAGTAAACGCACATTCAACGAACTTTCTCTGCTGTGGTGTGGTCTTCTGAAGAAGAGGAACGGTGTTTTCTTCCTCGAAAATTTAAGTGGACTGTTGTAGAAACATTCTTGGAGGTGATATTAGTGTATTCTTATCATTTAATATGTCTGAATATTATCACTGTCAACGCCGTTTACCGGTTTTTGCATCTACATTCTACCAGTATGAAAAAAATTAAAAATAAGCTAGTGTAAATAAAGTAAGTCGTGCAAATTAGCTTCTTGTGTCGGCCTGATGAAGACAGGCGGACTATATTTGTACCACCTTCAGCCAAAGCAGTCTGTCGAAAATTCGCAAATCAATAGGGTTTGTTTATTTTAAATTTGAGCGTGATTTCGTCTATTGTAATACCGATATCCAAACTGTAACTCCTAATTTGTTATCAATGGTGTAATTTTCTTCAAAAGTCCTAGGAAGATTGTCTGTGATTTTCTGAGCAAAACGGCGCAGACCGCGTATCGTAATTTTGAACGGTTCCCAAGTCATCGATCGTATTTCAGCGAAAGTTACTGATCCCGAACCCATACCGGATACTAGTGTTGGGTGGCAAACCAGTTCTCACAGGACTACTGTACCAAATACCGTGCATTGTTAAAATACCGTATTGTTTCTATGTGAAAAAGGTGTTAAAATTATAATAGTTCATTTAGTTTTTGTGTTGTAAGACTGAAAGCAGTGTAACAATCAGTTAAAGATTAACAATGGTAAAATTGAAATTCTAAGCCATGCACTAAAGTGGAGCCAAATTTGCAAAACTTTGATGCTTCAACCAGGGTTTGTTTAGATTTGCATTTCTACTTGGATAGCATATTAACTACAAGTTTTAGAAGATGGCTATGGTTTTTAAAATATGTTGTGAAACATGCAGTAAGCTTAAATCAGGGAGGAAAAAAAAATTACTAACTCTTGTTTCGTTGAATTGCTTGATGGCAAAGAAACGTATGGCAACAGTACATCGTGAATTAAATGCCCAGTGGTAAAGTTGTCCTGAAATTCCTGATACAAAAATGAAGGTTTAGATAATAATTTATTTTTATTAAGTGCGATTAATTTTAGAATTGTGATAAATTTCAGGAATTTCAGGACATTATGTAAAAATAAGTACATTTCAGGACAAATTTTCAAAAATAGGTATTTCAGGACAACTTCTACCACTGGGCATTTAATACACAATGTATGGTACTGTAGCCATACGTTTCTTTACCACCAAGCAATTTAGCGAAACAGCTCTTCAGTAAGAAGCATGTCCGAGCGTGTTTGTGTTGTCGATGTCATAATAGCGTCCAATCAAGAAGAAAGCGAAGTCCCGCTATTAGTAAAAAAATTAAATGCAAAGAGCCATATTGGGTTCTTTTGTGCTCAAGTTGATAATACGCAAAATTATTTCCTAAATTACCGTGATATTACCGTAGACCGCCGTTTTCAGAACCGTACCGTACTCTCCTGCTAAAACTTAATACCGTGCAACACTAAAGAGAGCAATCCACGCCAGAAGTTCCGGCGTGGACTGCTTCCTCCAGGAAGAACAGAAAACGATGTGAATGTTACCACTTTTCGGAAAATTGCGTCAACTTGTGTGCTTTCCGATCGTGAATTGTGTCATCGGTTTTGAAGGTTGGTGATGGTTAGAAATCTGTTTTAACTTTGAATTATGTTAGCTATTGGAAGGAGGACGATCTAATAAACGTAACTTGTGAATAAATGAGGCATTGCGTTATCGCTAGACAATCCAGATCACACAGTCAATGATTGATTGCTTAGGCCTAATATTGCCAAATTTTCCATGACTACAAAAACGCTCCTGTAAATAGTGTTGGATTAAAAGTTTTTGTTAAAAGATTTTGTTAAATGTACGAAGTTGATTTTGTTGCAGAAAAACAAAGGTTAAGGGGATGAAATAATACTTTCTTTAAAATGTAAGAAGATTTTAATTTTGCCACAGAAAACGGATCATTTTTAAGAGGTGGGCATCAACAAAAGTTTTTTTTAACGATTTTGGCCTTCAAGCATTTTAGGGAGTTGGGCGTTTAATATCTGAGTTACGATAGTAGTATTTTGCTTACATGCAAAATCTACCAACGGGTCTGGAATGCATTATGTAAAATTGTTTGATCAGAATGTAAGATTGATGAAAAGCATGTTTTTAGGTGAAAATGTACAACAAATTATGTAATGGTCAGATTTTGTCGGTGTCCTAGATACCAGGATACAGTAGATTTTGCATGTATGGTATTTTGTTAAAACCTGGTATCATGCTGGGCCTGATCCATATTGAAAGTGATGGTTGGATCTGTCAACCAGGCCATGAAAACGGGGATTTTAAGGAATTTCAGTAGCTACTGGTGTGTTTCTCTTTGCAAGCGGTGACTACGATGATTGCAGCGTGGTTCTTTTGTTGGGCTCAAGAAACGTGTCGGCATCTTGGTCTAGGTTTACTGTTGTGTGTTGATGGTTTGGTTTGTGATAACAGTCGTGGTGTTAGACGAAGGCTAGCGGTCCCTCCCAATGTTTAATGTCTGTAATCAATTACAGAGGATAGTACCTACCTCACAAGTGCAACTCCCAAAAAATTCTCACTAGTAAAATAAATTGTTTTAGGACGGTTGGCGAAGTGATGAATGGAATTGTGACCAAGTGTCTAGGAGCGCCAAAGGCTAAAACGAAAGAGAAGGGAATGGCCATTGCAATGATGTACATCGAAATTGAGAAGCATGAAATTGTGCAAGAAGAGCTGACTAAAGGACTTTCCAATAAAACACCGAAAATAGTGAGCGCTTGTGTTGCTGCTCTTCGAGAAGCGCTCAGGTAAGCTTGTTTTGTGGTTTCTTACTAGCACAATAGTCTCTGTACAGTGAACTACTTGGTGTACCAAAAAAAGGGTTCGTTTATCTTTATACAGAAAGTTAACGAAAGTGTAAAGTAGGGATGCACGATAATGAAAGTTCGACTACATTACATGGTAGTCATAAAGTCTTTACCTGATTACAAATATGTATTAAACTCAAACTACACTAGGTAGAAACATACGGTTTTCTGAAAAACGAAACTCGACTTATAAAGTTTTTTTCCACTAGGTTCTAAAGCGGACTTCAGCATGTACTCAGTTTATTGCCAGGAGCTCATCAAGAAGATGTGCAATTTCCCTCCATATATTAGCAAACATCACTTCATTTACTGTCGCTATACCACTTATATTCTGTCCTTTAGTGTTTTAATGTTAGCAATGGGTATTTTGTACACAGCGTACATACCCCCACATCAAAAAGTCAAGGGAGTAGTATTCGGGGATCTTGCTGGCCATGTTGTCGGACCATCCCTCCCAATCCATCAGCTGTGGACGCAGATGTGCAGAATATGCCAGAACGCTAGAACGAGGTTCGCGGGAAATTTCAGGGAACGAAATTCATTAAAAAATGGCTTGCCTTCATGGTGAAAGCCTGCGGAAATTTCAAAAATCTGTAGTTAAGTTTTGTGGGAAATTTTGTCCAGTAAGAATTTTATGCACTCCTGCTGTGAAGGGTTTGATGGAGGAATCCGCGTACTAGACAGGAAGTTTCAAGCAGAGGGCTTCCTTGGTGTGAACCTCGAATGTAAACCCATTTAACTCGAGCGAGACTGGCATATTGGGGAGTTATGAAGAGGCGTAAAAATACAAAACAGGCTCTTAGCTTTTGGTAGATCCACTAAAAACATCATTACCAGTACTATGAAACATTTGAATAATTTTAAAACCACAATCTTCTTCAGTCTTCGCACAATTCCATACATAAGACACAAAGTCTTGCTAATTCTCGACAGTAATGCTACTGTCATCATCAGGCACTTCAAAGGAAAAATTAGGGTCCTGGTCACATTCTTGCTGTTTGCCAGAATTTGAATTTGGCAGAACACGTAGCCTCCTGTATTTACAAGGTAGTGGACCATTCATGCTGTCTTTAGAAGGTAGTGGGCCTTTCCTGCTGCTACTAGCTCTCCAACACCGCGCTAACTTCTCACTCAAGTCCCTCCCCACAAGGTGTCTCACATTTGGGTAAGAAGGGCCCTGAATATTCATAAGTTGGAATCCATTCTGCTAATGGTGTTGTATAGCAATGGATTCCAGGCACCTTAGATGGCTGTTGCGTGCAGAGTTTGAGCGGATGAGCGTCGTGGCTTTCTCCCAGTCAATCTCGTGCTCAGTGGCAGCACAGTGGAGCACAATGCCATTATCCTGCACTCCTCTCCTGACATTGTCCATATGCTGTCCCAGTCTTGTTCTCACGCCTTTCCTCGTCTCTCCGACATACACTGCACTGCATCCCTTGCACGGTACTCTGTACACACCTTCCTTCTAAAGACAGCATGAATGGTCCACTACCTTGTAAATACAGGAGGCTACGTGTTCAAATTCTGGCAAACAGCAAGAATGTGACCAGGATCCTAATTTTTCCTTTGAAGTGCCTGATGATGACAGTAGCATTACTGTCGAAAATTAGCAAGACTCTGTGAGTGTCTTAAGGTTGGTAGATCCGATGCTTAGTAAGTTCACATTGCTGTAGTTCGAGAAATATGCTGCTAGTTTGTCAACAAAAGCTGCGAAAAATTTTTTTGCGGTAAAGCGACACACCGATGCATGGTACATCAAGCTTTAAAATTACCATCTGAAGTTTAATTTAACCTGTGAGACAATGAGGTTAATTTTGATTTGGTCTAACTAAATACAGTAACAAAGTTGCTTGACGTAACCGATAATTCTACTTATAAACCAAGTTTGAGTTAACGAGGTTTTAATGTACAACATTACCCCTTACAGCAGTAACAGTCAACCTGTTATAACAATAATGCTGGTGTACCCCTGTTTCCAAAGGTCCTTCTGTTGTTATAAGTTATCATGGTTTCACTGCTCACGAAAGTTATCACCCGAAACTAAACTGAAAAAAAATCCACACAAGGAATACTTGGAAGTTATCAATGGCAATCTGCTGCCACCTTCATCAGGCAAATCAAGAGTCCTACTCGTTCCCAAAGAACTTTCAACACGTCAGAAAAGAGTAGGACTCTAGCTTTTGTCTGAAGGTGGCAGCAGATTGCCTTTCAAAATTCACATATTTTTCTTGTGTGGACTCGTTTAGTTCGGTTTGTGTAATAACGTTCGTAAGTATGAATCCTGAAAACCAAAATAACGTGTACTGTATTGATTTTTTTCATTAATTTCGTTTTCACTGTACTGAATAAATTATGTACATAAACTCATTATACTGCGAGAGTTGAGAAGAGGTTGTGTGTATTTGAATTGGTGTTAACGATTCCTTGTGCAGTTTTAAAGTGGCAAATTACATTAAAATACTCTTTCATTTGTGAGGGTTTGCTGCCTCATTCTTGTCTAGGCCTATCTTCAGAATGGTGTTAGGTCTGTTTGGGCCAGCAGACACCATGACAACAAAGGAGTCATTGCCATACCACATTAATTTTTGTTGGTTTTTTTTTCCCCGAATGCAGAGACTTCGGTTCCAAAGTAATATCTATCAAGTTACTAGTGAAACAGATTCCAGCATTGTTAGAAGACAGAGACAAAGGTGTGCGTGAAGAAGCCAAGCTCCTCACCGTTGAAGTATATAGGTGGACAGGGGCAGCTATTAAACCCCAACTTTCCTCCCTCAAGCCCCTTCAAGTAAGCGCTTACATAACTTAAAATATTATCACACTAGTTAATTAACAAAAAAAAAAAGGTTGAGTGTGTGAAATAGTAACTTTAGAAGGAGAAAAATAGGCCTTTTTTTTAATGGTTTCAATGGGCGAATAGGAAATAAAACCGTCAGCGAAAATGATGCACAAGAAATGACGTACTGGAAGCAGCCTATTAACCACCCTGGTGTAGCCCTCTACCCCAATCCTTCAAGGTCAGAAATCTTGTAGTAATGTTGTTGTTCCAACCCCCCTTTAAATCGTAAATTTTCTGCTAGAAATTAACCAAAAGCTTCATACATTTAACTAAATTCCCGGGACTGGGGCCCTGTTTGTGATCATGGAAAAGTTGGCGATTAGGCCCATGCAATCGATCAGACGTGTGTGATCAGGATTCAGCCTAGCAAAAACATGATGCATTTGTTTTCATTTAATCACTAATTTAGTTTTATTACATTGATCCTCCTCCAAATTCCAACATAATTCATAGTTTAAACTAATTCATTACAAAATTGCTACGAAAATGAACCTTCGCAACATCTAGCACGATTGCCAATATAGGTAGAGAGGTAAGAATTTGGTGAGACGAAAATTGGATGAAAAACTGACCCGCCATAATTTAAGGCACCCGCACACGCTTGTAAACCAAAAAATTAACTTTGCATGGCCTTATGGGTCCTTGTTTATACTTACGGAATTAACAGCAATGGGCTGTTGCAATAGGCGATGTGCGGTTTCTCAGATTACATGTCCTTGCCGGTAACCAGAATTGGCCTTGCCAGTAATCCATTGTCTCATGCCGACATCGATGCATGCCTACTGGTTATACTACGGCTATTTGTTCCATGTTAATCTTGGCTGATTTTTAGGCGAATGGTTTAAAGTGGTGGTTGGTTAACAAATTACGATAGTAGAACCTAGATCGTCTGAGCTAAATTGTACTGACTGGCTTTCGAAAAGTCAAAACTTTCTAAGGCTTGGCCGATACCAACTTTCACGGTCTAATATCGATACTTCAATGCAGTCAATGCAATAAAGTTTTTCTTCCATATTCATAAATTAGTTGCTGGATAATGCTCTTTTCACTTCTTACTGCTAAAAATAAAATTTAACGAACAATTTCCCAATGTCAACCTCTGTAAACAAGCTTCTCACAATGTGTTTTTTTGGAACCTATTTATGGTTTTTGTTAAATACCTTGAGAACCATTGAAGCTATCTGTTTGAAATTAGCACAGTTGGAAAGCTCTTGCGTGAACTTTGAGTGATGTGTTGGAACATCAAAAATGGTCAATTTTTGGCGAAGGTATTGCAAAAACCGATACTTACCAAACTTCTAGCCGATACTGATGCCGCTATCGGCCGAGCCTTCAAACATTTTTTGATAACCGAATGTGTAAGAACGCCCAAGTAATAAAATTCGCAACAGGGTTTGACTGGCCCGAGGGATAGATGGCAAACACTGCCAGGGCCAATCGGTTTGGAAGTGACATTTTATTTTCTTGTTTTATTTTCCCTGAATTGTTTCAAATATCGGGTTCACACCAGTGCTTGAAAACCTTGAATGAGTCGATAAAAAAATCAAAAAAAAAATCTATTACTTACTCCTTACAAGTACTTGAATTTATTGTCCAAGTTTGCAAAACCAAATTAAAAACTGCTGGGTCGTATTTGTTTTGGTACATAGTCTTCCAAGTTCGTTTAGCACTTAGCATACCAATTTGGTGTGCTTAGCTTACTTTCTTTTTAATATTTGTGATTTTGCGAAATGTCCCTGAATTTTACGGACTTTGGTACTTGAAAGTTGAAAGTTCTTGAAATTTCGCTAAAGTGGTAGGAGCATAGGATGACCTGCAACATTAAGCGAGTTCTGCCAACAATAAGAGTGACGCAGCCACGAGTGATTGTTGCAAGAACTCAAAAGATGGCGTTGTTATCCTGCTTATACCAATTACATATTGTTCGAGTCGTGGATTCATCGATGCGACCGATTCTTAGTAGTATTGGCTCTTGTCTTGATCTGTGGCTGCATTGTTTCGTCCGAACATCAACACGTACGCAAAAGTCGGTATTGTTGATTCTTAGTATTGTGAACTTAAGGCAAGCATAAGCATTAAAAAGCAATATTGATAGGCAAAAATTAAAAAATTAAAATAAGATTTAAATAAACTGACGTAAAAAGTATAGGAATAAGAAAGTTTATAAGCATTAAGAACAAGTATTATTAAGAATAAATTTGCTTGGGTTTTGGCTTGATTCTGAAATAACCCTTTAACAAACAAGGGAAATGAGAAATTGCCCCATCGGACAGCAGCAAATCATGTTTTAACAATACGACTATTGGGACGTCCTTTACTCTGGTATTGTTCAAAAGCATTGTTGCTTGATTGCTAAACAAGGAAAATTCCAACAACGATAAATTTGTTACAGTTTTCGGCATAAGTTTCCTGGCTAAATTGTTTGGAATTCACGACTAGAACCGTGTGCTTGTGGTAAAAATCTTTGAATATTCCAAATAAAGCTATTAGATTCCTAACATTGGTACCTTTTTCCCTTATGTCACTCCCTTTAGTTGACAGAGCTTGAGGCCGAGTTCTCTAAACTTGGCGGCGAGAAGCCTGTCCCTACACGCTTTCTGAGGTCACAGCAGGAATTGCAGGCCAAGATGCAGCAGCAGGCAACAAATGGCGACGAAGAAGGAGGTGAGCAATTGTTTTGGACGTTTATGAAAGTACCACTTTTGTAACTTTAGGTCCGTTTTGGCAGACTGTATGTTGGGGGGTCGCATTGCAGGGGTCGAAATACTCGGATGCACGGGGGCAAATTGCACTCCAAAATCGCACTTTGCACTCCAGAAAAAAACCTTGGAGTGCAAAATTGCACACCAAAGTTGATTTTTTCTTAACTTTTGAACTGCACAAGAACAGAGTTGCGGTTTGCAGCATTTTAAACAGCTTGGAATTGATTTCCTTTGACACCATTCCTTCCAAAGAAGTAAAACTCCATTTTTTACTACATTTGGTGAAGCTATGTGTATCGTTTTTTCAGTTGAATAGTGAAGTTAAAGTCAGCTTTAAGCAAAGTGCAGGAAAACTGTATATTATTGAGATGCTGAATGTTTGAATTTTCAATGGCTACAAAATAGAAGACCACAGTGTGGGTTTACATTTTAGTTTTGCAGTCCAAAGACTTGGGATGCAAATTTGCACCTGGTTTAAAAATGTCACATCGCTTACTTTCAAAATTCGAGTCCATGTTTATGTTTTGTACGCTTAGATTTCAAAGTAAAGGATATTTACCGTTCCAATATCCTTGCAAATATCATTGCACCTGGTTCAAAATTAGGAAATTCGACCACTGGCATTGCATTAAAAGTGAGTAGGCAGTTGAATTCTTTCTTTGGCCATCATCCTTACTTCAATGATAAACTACAAAAAAACTGATGCCGAAACTGTGGTGTTGTGATCATGTGGAAACGACGTCAGAAAATATAGGTACTGTATAAAAGATAGCTACGAAGATACTCGGTGATTTCTTGAGCAAAATGCCACAAACTGCGTGTTGTAATCTCTTAACCGTTGAGTTATCGATTACACCGATATTGAAAATATCTTCTGGTATCAATGCAGCCCTAGGAACAAGTGCACAAGACTTTCTAAAATGATAACGTTCATTAACACCTGGTGAAGCAGCTTCTTGCGATGTTGTTGGACACACCTCAGGAATAAACTTATAATCCTCACTTATGTCAAATCGAAAATACCATTAGTCCGGCAATTTTCCTTTGGTTGAAGTTCATATTAAATACAGTCACTTACGCAAAGCCAAAAATCGTCCAAGTTCCACTACTCAAACTTGCAAACTTTCGACTATCTCTACTGATAGTCTTCTTCAGGCAAGAGTCACGAGACTTGCACAACAATATCCACCAACGAACTGTCAAGTTTTCACGCTCTGAAATTTGAGTTCCATACCTGTCGTTGCACCAATACAAATGAACCAGTCACAACTGTGAACAAGTCTGTAAACCCCGGGTAAAGCCATCGTATTGATTGAATATGAATTAACTGGGTTTGTTAATTTCAATAAACTACGAAGTAGTTCACATCAAGTGGATGATTAATGTAATGCAAAGATGCTTTATGGATTGAGAAGCTACCAAACCACTTTCTCAGAGACAGCCATCGTGAATGCTAGATCAGTTTTGTTTACACTCAACACCAGGGGCACATATGACAGCACTTTCAACTTTAGACTGCAGGCAAAATTAATACTACTTCCCCTAAACTTTCAAGGAAAAAAATAAAAAAATTTAACTGGAAAAGCTCACGGGCATTTAATGCACGATTTACGGTGGTACGCCGAGATTTGAATGTTTGTTGTCCATTGAAAACCGACATGGTCACTTATTAAACAAATATAAACAAAATAAGCCAAGTGACATCACTAAAGCTGTACCAGTTCCACTTTTTTCCATCCGGTACTGATACGGTTTCCAGTACCACGAAAGTATGACTGTTAAAAGAATAACAATTTGTTCTTGGGATTATTGAGTTTTTTTTGTTTGTTTTTTACTAACTAATCATAAAACTACATAACTCTCTTACAAATTTATAGGAATTGTAGAAATTGGTACAGTGTGTAAATAGTACAGAGAAAATTTGTCCACGATATGTGATCAACTCGTCAATAACTACTGATGCACCGGTGTCTGTAAAATTTGTGGGTATTGGTCACAGTGCTGGTACTATGGTATCTTTGCGGTACCGGTACGTGTATCTGAACTGGTACAGCCTTCGACATCACGTTTAGAAGAGGATAATTTGGAGAACCCAACTTATTATTGTGGTCAACAAAACTCGGAAAAATTCCGGAAAAAAATTACCGCACACTTTCACAATCAAAACAACAGCTTTGTCCTGCGAATTTTCGATAGCTTGGGCTGCTATCTTCGTCGGGCCTCAAGGATATAGTTCGGACTTTCTACATCTTCCACTCAGTTTGACGAACTATCGCATTTGAATTTGGCTGCAACGTTTTCCCGAATTTTTCCGAGTTTTGTTGACATTATGGCGTTTCACAGTACGAAAATTAACGACGTTTTTAAAGATATTATCGTGGTCTTATTTTGTTTTTTATAATATTTGACCGAGTTAGCGACTCAGACATTTGATGCTTTGATCTCTGTTCCAAAGTTGCTGCCAAATGCACGAACAAACTCAATGAAATTGGTAGGAATATTCTTTGAAATAATGGCTGAATACTGTGCTCTTGATTTTGTACTTGTTGCTAAACAGTAAGGCTGTGCCGATACCGATATTTACAGTATCGGTATCGGATCAGATTCGGCAGGTAAAACCCACATAAATCGGTAATAAACCAAATCGAAGATATTTTCACTTCTCGTCGACCGAATTTGTCGTTTGATAACACCATTTTGAAGGTTTTTTCACCAGCTTTCCAATGGTCCAAACTGCAAGCAGCATACTCTTATTGTTAAGAAGTTACAAGGCAAATTGTTAAAATTATAATGGGGTTTTGTGTTTTTAGATTATTTTAGCTATACAGTTAAACCTCGTTATAACAATACCTCTTACAACAATAAACCTGTTTATAACAATGCTATTTTTGACGCACTTAAAGCAACCATGCATGCCAAAGTGATTGCTTATAACAATAAACCTGATATAACATTCTACTTTCCAAAGACCCTTGAACATCGTTATAAAGAGGTTTCACTGTACAATATTATTTTAAACCAATATTTAAAAAAAATTATATTTATTTAGGCCAATGCTTTGTTTATGCAATGATTTCAAAAGTAATTTTTTTTTTATAAAGACATACTTCAGTATTACCGTCTTCGATCAGTTGGGAACTTGGATCAGTTATTGGGGATTTGGTATCCGTAACAAAGTTGATCGTCCTAGCTTTACTAATAAGTTTAATGTGGTAACAAGGGAAAAAATGTGAATTCAGTAGAACTACAATACTAGATGTAAAAACTAAAGAAAACAATAATTTATGTAGAAACACACACTTATGTCTGGTTAAATATAAATCTACACAAATTTTTTTCTTTATTAGGGACTCTTTATGAATTTATTTTATTTATTTGAAATAACTGCAACGCCCCAAGGAGCAATTGGGCCGAAAAAGAAAAAAAAAAAAAATCGGTATCGGCAGATATTTTTCTTCGGTATCGGATCGGTAAAAAGTGGTATCGGCCCAGCCTTACTAAAAAGTCAAAAATGGCGTACGGGAATGGTGTTGGCCTATGTCTTCCAAATATTTCGTAAGATTGAACTGACTAGGAATATTCGCAACAATATCACGTTCTTCAAAAAAGGTCCCGTTAAACTTATGTGAAAATTCAAGATGTCGTCCCAAAGTGGTGTCCAAAAACTGGTTGCCGTAGTTACAGCTGTCAGACCGACGGTGCCTGGATGTATGGTCTTGCCGAACTGAGAGTCGATTGTGGATTAACGATATAGGTTTTATCTGATTTGAAACCGCAATGTGCTGATTATTCCCCAATAATCAATGACCCGGCTACTCGTGTCTCAAAGCGATGCTAACATCAGAGGTGTTGCAGATTAGACAGTTGTTTGCAGCAGGCATTTCAGCAAAATCCAAACGAGATAACAATTTCAAAATTTAATAGACTACTGTCAACTTATCTAGGGATAATGCTCGTTTCCTATTTACTTGACTGGTGGGGTGTTCCCTTGACTTCAGCGTATTTCCATGTGCAGCAAGTTATGTTATTTTTTTTTGTTAGCTTTCTTTCAATTAAAAAAATATATGTTCGAGTGGTTCTACCATCTTACAATAAGTGTAAAAAATTGCAACTGGCCCCTAAATCAAAAAAAAAAAAAAATTGGTTTTAAGAACTACTGCACCAAAGTTTTTTGCTTATTAGCAAGCCAGTTTTCTTAAGTGAATCCTATTAAACACGTAATTTCATAATGCAACGATCTAGTAGAGCTAGTCAAAAGTTTCACTACAGAATTTCCCAGGGTTTGGTACCATTGGTTTTAAGTAAAACACTAACTTGGCATGTATTTGTCTGTAGGTGACGAATCTGGGGATGACGATGGCAGTGTAGCGGAAGACATTGATCCCTACGAGTTGTTAGAGGCCGTAAATATCCTGTCACAACTCCCTAACGACTTCTACGAAAAGGTTGAAGCAAAGAAATGGCAGGAGCGTAAGGAGGCGGTGGATGCCCTTCAAGCACTCGCCAGCAACCCAAAACTGGAGCCTGGTGATTATGGTGATCTTGTGAGGGCTGTAAAGAAGGTACGTTTGTCTTGGATATAATTGCGAACCTCAACTCTGCCGTATTTGTCTACCCAATTTTATGAGGAATTTCTGAATTCGGTGAAGGAAACAAAAACTTTTTGCTTTGGGAGTTGGGGTATTTTATGAGGAATCTGTTAGATTTATAGACATCTAGAATACCACAATAGGAGAACACCGTATTAGTTTTAGTTTTCAGTGAAAATTTTGTCGTTCACCCGTCCTCAACCGTGCACTAGGGAATTTGAAATGGTCGCATTGGTGTCATTCACTTATGTGAGCTGGGTTCAGTCTAGTGAAAACGCAATGCCTTAATTCTAATTTATTTGCAAATTTAGTTTATTAGATCATCACTCCAAAATCCAACATTAATTTCTAACCACATAAATCTTGCCGTCTTGAATGCGATTGCATCAAACAGCAGACATTGAGAGTAATTGGATTGATCATCTGCCTTCCTAAAGAGCCCCATGACAGAAACGGTGCAGACAATGGAAGGCTGCTCTCGATAAAGTTTAGCTTAATTTCTGCCATTCTGTCAATTTTTGGACCGATTTTGACAATTCAATACACCATTTTAATAATCCTGATGAAACCTTTCCTTTGGTGGAATGGCCGGGTCAATAGGGTAAAGCACTGAAAGCAAGTGAACTTGTGGGTAACCATATACAATAAAAACTAACTACAGAGGGTAACCATATACAATAAAAACTAACTACAGAGGGTAACCATATACAATAAAAACTAACTACAGAGGGTAACCATATACAATAAAAACTGATACAGAGGGTAACCATATACAATAAAAACTAACTACAATTTTATTTCGACAATATAATTGGTGTTGCAGACAGTGGCAGAAAGTTCTGCTTCTGGGCTGGAGAGTGACCTCTCTTCTTGTTTTGCAGTGAAAGTGTCCTTCCATATCCACAATCGTACACACTTTCGGAAAATGGCGACAAAAATGTTCACTTTTGTGAATTGCCTGGATAAAACATTAGTTTCATTAAATATGCGAAGCTTTTAATTGATTTTGCAGCAGAAAAATGTTCATTTAAAAGGTGGGCTTCAATTCCAATTTTAGGCTGGTAAATTACGTGAAATTTGCTGCATTTTTATGCAATGCTGATAATGCATTTTTATCCTCCCCAATTAAATTGTTGCATTAATTGTCTGCTCAAGAGTCAAGATGAAATTGCTGCCTTGAGTTTCCATCTTACCTCCTCCCAACAAACGTAACCAATAGTTGCACTTCCAGATGTCACGCTTGTCAGATACCACTTTTCCTGATACCACCGATGCCAAATTTGTAGAAGGGTAGCTGAAGGTCATGTTTGATGCACCGTTTAAAACATTGGGATGATTTGCTTTCTCATGTGTTTGTTGCGAAAGGCGTGTATCCCGTCCATGTGTTTTTGTGCAAACTGGCTAGCAAACGCTGAGTCGTTCGCTTTGCTCATTCAGTCAGCGCTTCCCTTGATCCAGACTCCCTGCACTTACGTAACATATGAATCTCTTCACCGAAAATAAAAGGAATACGCCTCTATACACCGTAAATAAATAAATACGTATTTGTACAGCCGAGTCAAAATCTTTAGCCAGCCGAATTTGTCATTTTTGTTCAATATTTAACCGAATTTCACTTACCCTTTAACCCTTCTGACGCCAGCCAGAAAAAGAGCACCTGCTAGCTCAAACCAGCCAGTTTTTCGCAGTGCAAGAAATGATTGCACGTCTTTATTAAAATTCATGTAACTCCCTTTAAAAACGTTGTAGAGGCTTCATTTTTTTTTTAAACAGCTCGTGATAATTAGGCCTTAACCCGAATATTCACAGAAAAAAATTATAAGGCGTATTTAGGGTGGGGGAAATGGCAAATGTATTACAAATCAAAAAAATCTAACATAGTACTGGCTTTAAGAGCAATTTTGACCAACTTTATATGCTGAAAGAGTACTTTTTTTTTGCATAAACGTAATGATATATCTGTTATCTTTCTTTACACCAAAAATAAAGCAGATACGTGTGATACTTTTTTTTTAATTAAATAAAATTGTCACGCCTGTCAGTAGTACAGTAATCTCTCTCAGGGGCGGCTGCCCTGCTTGGCAGCTTCCTTCTGCTCAACAAAATTTAGGCCTATTTGTAGAGCAAGAAATGATTGCACGTCAGCATTAAAATTCATGTAACTCCCTTTAAAAACGTAGTTGAGGCTTTAATTTTTTTTTAAACAGTTGGTAATACTTAGGTCTTGACTCGAATATTCGCACAAAAAATTATACGGCATATTTTTTGGGGAAAAAATGGCAAATGTATTTTAAATTTAAAAAATCGTAACATAGTACGGACTTTAACAGCAATTATGACAACTTTATATGCAGAAAGAGTACTTTTTTTTCATAAACGTGATGATATATCTGCTATCCTCCTTCACACCAAAAATTAAGCAAAAATGTCTGAAACTTTTTTTTTAATTAAATAAAATTGTCACGTCTGTAAGTAGTGCATTAATCGCTCTCAGGAGTGGCAGCCTCCTTTTCAACAAAGTTTGGGCCTATTTTGTAGAAACGGGCACGTAATCACACAGCCGTAACTATTTACATCCATTTGGCAAGCTATTATTAATTAAAATCTTATGAGATAGTTGGTTCTCCTTCATTAGGGCTGGAAAAAAAAGGCATTTTATTTTCAGTTGTTCCAGTGGTCGAGTGACGAAGCACTTCAGCAAAGCGTAGGATAAGCCTATTCCCGACTCGGACTAGTTACATCGTGTAAATTTCCGAAATCCATATTGTTAAAAAAAAAATAAAAATAAAACTCCAACGAAGAAGAATCATTTCTCAAATGTTCACACTTTTAATCCAATCCTGAATTCGCGAATATGGCGGTGTAATGGATTGAAATAGAAGGCAACCGATCAAGCGACGCGAGACGAGAAGGATGGCTGCCGCGGGCCGGGGCTCAATGGTCGGCAGCGGCGGGTCAGGCTTCCGTGGTCGACAGCGGCGAGCCGGGCCTCCTTGGTCGGCAGCGGCCATTCTCATCGCGTCGTGCTCCGATCCAATCGGACGCATCGTATTTCGATTCACATAATGAATTATCGATCATTTTTCAATAAAAAAACGTTATCACAGTTCTCTTTCCAGTTTTATCTCTCAAAGACGTCCATAATTTGCTAATTTACCTCGGTCTAAAGTGGTGCACGATGTAAATCAAAATCCGAATCGGGAGAGTCGCTACGTGATGCAATGGCCGCCATCTTTTTTTTTTCCGAAACTCACGGGGGCAGCGAATGAACACGACATAGCTCGGGAAAAATTAAATATTATTGGCTAGAAACTAGTCACGTGGGCAAAATTGGCGGGAAATTGTAGCAGACACATGCCTTTAGTGAATGAACGCTCCAGGAGCGATCAATGCACCACGCGGACTGACGTACAGCTCGATAAAGTGGCTCCCGTAAATTCTACGGGTCCGGCGCGCAACGGTTGGCTTGCCCTCCCGTTAAATTCACGGGTCCGGCGCGCAAAGGGTTAATTATCATCTACAACGACAGAACCTTTAGCCAGTGGTTTAAGACCCAAGTTGTATATATGTGAAGAATTGTTTTATCCGTTAAGTCACGTTTTCAGTTTGCACACACTGGCTAACGCTTACACAATCGGCGCCTTCCCTGACCTGGACTATATGCATTTTCATATGAATATTTCTACCGTAAATAAGTAAATACGCCTTTGTACAGCTAAGTCAAAGCCTTTAGCCTTTAGCCTGCTGGCTTTGTCATTTTTTTTTTCTTTATTTAACCGACGACGACAACCCGGGAGCAGACGGCGTCTTTCTTCCAATCTACATTATCAGTTTATTGGTAACAATCGAATACTGTTATTATTAGACTGGTGTCCGCGTTGTCTGGTGACCGTCTGGGCCAGGCGGCCGTTTTACAACTCTGCAATTTGTTTTTATTGATGTAGGTTGCTCACACCAGTACCAATTCCCTTAAATAAATCAACTCGCGATTGATATCAAAACAACTCACTGTAGGGTAGGAAACTCCCCCCCCAAAAAGTTAATAATTTGCATACTGTTCGAATTACGCCGAAATACATAGTCATATTTTACATCGCATTTATTGTTTTAGGTCTAAAATGGAGTGTCACAAGAAATTCCCATTTCTGCGATTTACCGCAAGATATTAAGCATCTTTTTTGGAACCTGCAAACGTCCAAAAAACCCACTACGAGAACTTTGTTGTACTGTTTTTAAAGCATCGGAAATCTGCGATTAACTGTGATCATGGAAGGGTGGAAGTTGTGTACGATTTTTTAAACCGAGTGGTGTTTAGGCACACGGTACGAGGGAAGTGTGCTGCTAATAAAACCAACGTGGGTTGAAAAATTAGATAATTTGAGCTGGGTGTGAGGCTAGGAGGGTATTGCCTGCCTTTACTGCTGAACTGCGATTGCAGTATGGGCTCCACGTGAGCCATTCATAAGCAGAAATGGTTATTGTTCGTCGTGTTCACCTGAGTTTGAAACCGCTGGCTTTAAGGTAAAGTGTCCAACAAGGAAAATAAAAAGGTTCTGCATGCAGTAACAAATTACAAAGAAACCATCAGATTGAAATCACTTTATAAGTACTGGTATGGTAGCAACCAACTATGCCGTACTGATACTGTAACGATGATATCTCATGATATCTGCACCACCCATTCCAGTACCAGTCTAGAGAGCAGAAAGTATGGGTCGCTATGGTGTAATAAGAGACTTTTCTTTGATAATCGTAGGCATGGTCGTTGGCTTTGGTTGCAGTTTTTTTTTTTGCACCGGCAATTATAATTCGTAATTTCTTTCTTGCTTTCAGATTATTAGCAAGGATGCCAACGTTGTTGTTGTGGCCGTTGCAGTGAAGTGTTTAGGAGGCTTGGCTGCAGGTTTAAAAATGAAATTCCACCCCTATGCTGGTCAGGTAAGAATTGTTGGAAATAATGGCTATATCAACATTATACATGTAAACAGAAACGCAAGCATAACTCTTGAGATCTGAGTAGTATGGCAACAGGACGTAACAGCTTACCTTTGGTAGAAGCTTGAGGCACATTCCTAATAACACAGGGATAGCGCATGAGTTTACACCTCTGATATTGAACTGTTTATTTTATTTATTCGGCTTGGCTGTGTGTGGGATTATGGGAGTGTTGTGCTTATTAACCCCTTTTAGGCCTACGTCATTTTTTCAATTCTCTTGCGAAAAAGCCTATGGCTGCAACATGGCTGCCATGAACAAGTTGCATGCCTCACGAAAATTATTTGTAATAAAAAAAACTATGCGGTCCAGGAGTATAAAAATTCGCAAACGTAATAATTATATTGTAAATTATTGACCAGAAATATAATTGGGACCATCGTCCGACGTTTTCATTATTTAAATAAATCCTGAAGTTCGACTACGTGAACAGCGCTAACGAAAGTTTCAACTTACAGTACTCGGAATGATAACATCCACTCGATATCTTCCGTCACAACGCGTGTTATAACTTCCGAAATCATTATTTTGTTTTATTACCGTAACAATAGTTTAAAGTTGCTTTATTTCTTCGAGATTCACGATCGATTACAGCTCACTACCAAATTGTTGCCGGACGCCATAATGACCAGCTGCCCGCAATGCGACGGGCTGCTGCTGGCGCCAATGGCTGAGACCTTGACTCGCTTCGCGTGACGTCACTCACGAACGGCCGAAGAGTCACGTGCGGCGAATGAGTCAATCAGCGCTCGCGATAGCTCGCGAGGCCGAAGCGTTTGAACAACGGTCGTTGAAACAGGCGCATTTCATTGGAGGAACATAGGCAGTGATGTTGGAGTTGATGACGTCATTTTTCGCGGGCCAGAAAATTGGGAATCCCCTCTCTCGAACGCGACGAAGATGGCGGCTGTACGTTGCGTCGTTCCGGAGATACAATCGTTTGAACCAAGGGCTATTTTCAGCAAATAAACGCAATTTCACGTCTATTTTGGCGACGATGCCAACAATAACATTGACTTAAAGTAATAAACAGATGATATTAAATTAAATTAACCTAAATAAACCGAAAATATACGTTCTAAATTACAAAATTCAATCGGAGTTACGTCTCGATGTATGCAATAGGAATTTTTTTTTTAACAGGGGGTAGAACTCGGCTGAACCGGGCTAACGATACATCATCGTGTCGGCTTTTTCGCAGTGGAATTGCAATGACGATACATCGTCGCTTAGGCCTAAAAGGGTTACTTCTTATTTAAACAGTATGAAGTTCAGAACCTTTTTCGTTATTGTTGGCCGTGAAAACGACCGTTTCTTTTAGCCCTGAAAAGTGTTTATTGTTACAGCCAAGCTAGGAAAATGGAGCCAACGTGAATGGTTTGACGGATTCCTCAATGAGAGAATTGCTCGCCTAATACTTTCCTTCTGTCAATAAGTGAGCAATTGCTTTCTTTCAGTTTTGCGCTGTAACGTGAAATATCGCTTCATTGTTAAAAGTTTCCACATTGGCGAGCTTGACAGAAACATTGCTTTTTCGTACTAAGCCCTCTACCTTCGCCCAAATTAATTCTATAGGATTAAAATCGCAGGGGTATGGAGGAAGATGGATTACAATGTTGCCATATTCAGTTGACAGAGTATCGACTATGTACTGTTTGTTGTCAGGCCTGTGTTATTTTACAAGCTCGTACAGCATATCCTGAGCATTTTGGGGTTAGTTTCAATGTTTCTCACTCAGGCTCTCCAACAAAACTTTCGAGTTTTCCTCGTTGAAGATTTTTCTCTTTCTGCCGAGTGGTACGACGCGTTACTCATTACAATGATGGAGTTGTATGGGATATTGGGAAGTAGCTGAGCTGTAAACCATTCTGTAAAGCATTCACCATTCAATTTGTTGTGGTTTTCGAATCAAAAAGCAACGTGCAGTCCTTATCAAAGTTCCTGGCTACCAGCATGTAAAAAAATAGTTGCTTGCTTTGTCTGACCGTAATCGGTGACCATGCAAGCCATCACGTGCCATGTCTGCAGTGCGTTCAGTGTTCTTTCTCTCTAGCTGCCACTGGTTAGCTCTCCTGTGATGCTCATTTACCCAAGTTTCATCCAAATAATAAAGTACGAAACGGGTCCTTTCTAATTGCCGGGAAGAAAAATACACTACCTGTAAATTTCTTGCATTCAGTTCCCGAGTGCTTGTTACCCTGGAGGAAATAAAAAAAAAAAAAGCCCAGTTCGCACACCCACTGCGCATGCGTCGCGTGCGCAGGCCTCCTATAAATGGCGAACGGACAAGCCAGTTGCAATCTTTTCCTCCACGCAACCGCCGCGGTTGCTTCGCTCTGTACCCACCATCTTGGTTTTCATTCATCAGTTACTTCGCTCACATCGTCCGTCGTTCCCGTTCGCCGGTCTTTGAAGCTCATCGCACCGCCCGCGCTCCTATTGCCGTTCAGCGGTCTTTGCAGCACATTACACCGTGCGTCTCCCGCTCCCCGTCTTCCAGCCTTACATTGTGTCTTGGGTAGTCATTCCCGTTCGTTGCTCGTGAACACCACTTCGTTCGGCGGTCTTTGAAGCCAAGTTCCCGCTGCTCTGCCCGCGTCGTTTGTCGTTCTCGTTCGCCATTTCCGTTCGCCGTTCCCGTTCGTCGGTCTTGAAGCTCAACGCAAGCCCAGCGGCCGCCGCGTCAACATCACTGCTGCCACCCCGTTCGCCGTTCTCGTTCGCAGTCCACCTGCCACTACACGAAGAAGCCTTCTGTTCGTCGTTCGTCACTCTCATTCCAGTGAAGAGATCCAACCAAGTGAAACATTCACCCTTTGTCGTTCGCCTTTCACCTGCCACCTAAGGAAGACTCCCGTTCGTTCCCGCTCGGCGTTCTTTCCGTTCACTTGCTACGTAGAGAGACTACCGCTCGTTCTCGTTCGCCACTGCCGTTTTAGCCCTTGCATCATTGTTCCTCTGGCCACTCGGAATCTAATTCCCGTCACTCATCCCTCGTGCATCTTGTCCTGTTTGACTGCCGCATGACCTGCCCTGCATGAAAAAGTCTTCCGCTTGTCGTTCGTCGTTCGTCGTTCCCGTTTGCAAGACCCGCTACTACATGAAGAGGCCTTCCGTTCGTCGTTCCCGTTCGTTGTTCTCTTTTACAGAACCACCGCTACACGAAGAATTCATTGGTTCGTTCACTCGTTCGTACATTGTGGTCTTCTCTCAACAAAGATTCTCCCCTTAAGAAGATGTGTCTGCCATTTGCGGCATCGCTCGTCACCGTTCACTGCACCGTTGCCCTACAGTCAACCCCATCCATACGGCTGTCTCTGCTGCTGCCTTCACCATTACTCCTCGCAGCCGTCGTTCGCTTGCGCTATCGCCGCCATCCTGTCTTCAGCCGGCAGGGAACCTCCGTTCGCCGGCCGTTGCCTCAACGTATGCTACCGCCGCCGCCGTACACGCAGTCGTTGCACCAATATTTTCACGGGGGAACCATTGCCTTTCGACCGCTACACCACGGGGACTCCTGTTCCTTCTCGCCCGTTGCTCGTTCACTGCTCACACGTACAAGGTTAGGTGCGTTCTTTTTTTGTTTTGCAGGTCATCCCCTCAGGAAGGTTAACCTCCACAATATGATGTCTTCCACAAGTCAAACACTTCCTTTCTTCATTCGTTCACCCCGTTGTCAACCACTCACCACTGACACATCGGGGCTACTGTGGCTGCACCGCTCACCTCATAATGGATACCGCCCACGCTGTCCTCTTCCAGATGACTTCTCCCTTCTCCGCCTTCCAGCCCATCACACTCGTCACGTTCTTCAACATCCTGACTGAACACAGGTTCTCACCATCCTGACGTCCCGTTCACTACAGTCAAGCAAGGATGCGTTCACTGAATCTACCACTGTTCCCCTTCATCGATTCACCACTCGCAGCTTACCTGAAGAATCTCTACTCGGACCCGACTGTCTTTCAAGCCGTTCGCTGCTCACAGCCCATTCGTTGCTCGCAGTCCTCTCGTCGTCAGGCACCCACTCGCCGTTACTGACCAACCTGAAGATTTACTGCTGAGACGCCATTTCCGTCGCTGGTCCCGCCACCGTTACGCCTTGCCGTCACACCTATTCGTTCCTATTATTTCACTCCTCATTCATGTCATCCCTGCTCATCTTCACGTTCGCTGTAACTCATGACATCACTCATCGTTAACCAGCCTAACGTTCGTCACCTACTGCCGGCCTGGTTGCCACCTTCATCTTCAACAAGCCTCTTCTCGTGACGAACAATCTGACCTCCTCTCCCTGCCTTGGCCGACCTTCAAGACCTTTGCACCCGCACACTCCTCCGTAGTCCACCCACTACACTGCGTCCACCGACCGGATCATCATCTGCAAGACTCCGCCAGGAACCACCATGCCCTCCACATCACTCGTTGCATTCGTCCTAGCATCGATGTTGTCAACAGCAAACTATGCTGAACAAACCGACTCTCGTTGTCCCCCGAACGCACTTGCAATGGGGTCGTTGGACCTCGACCGCTCGTCTGCCCAGGGTAACCGACTGCTACGGACATCCAACCCCTCTTACCCAGCCTCTTCCTGTGGCTTTGCTCCTTCCACCTCGCCCCCCCCCCACATTCCGTTCGCACCTATCTATATCTTGACTAACCTGACCAACCTCCCCCCCCCCACGCTCCACTTCGACTCTCCTCGTTTTTCCCGCCACTCTTTGTTACCTCGTTCCCGCGCCGGATCCTACTTACCATGTCAGCTTCTACGATGGTACGGACACGTGGGGGGAAATCACAGTGCCCGCCTCTATGGAATCCCGACTCATGTAACTGCGCTTCAATCTCCTCGAAGATAAAACTGTACGACGCCCATCCTTCCTGTCAGAATCATCGGACGTGTAATTACTATACTGACAACTGTTCTGTCTGCAAAACGATCCTACCTCATGACTGAGCATTCATCATGAAGAAAAACGCCGCCGCTGCCAAAAGATCACTTCAACGTAAAGGAAAAAGAGACAAAGCTGAATCGTCCTCCAAATCTCCGTCAACGCCAATGACGTTCCCTGCTCCTACCAAACCTGCTACTCCCGTGGAACTTAACACCCCTCTCATGATCAACACCACCGACTCTGCAAGTTGCCTTACTTCATCTTCACCATCCACAACTACAAAACCTTTTGAAACTCAACCCTCGAACTCTACCAAGCCAGCCACTCTTATCTCTCAGGGGCTGGATTCTCACTCCAAGAAGAAGCCTAAAACATATCGTTTTGATGACCCGGCCTTCCTTCAAAGAGTGATTCAACATAAAATCGAGCTTAACAAGAAGGAACGTGCGTGACTTGCAAAAAATTGGGCCCCAATAACTGCTGAATTTGTCACCGCCAAAGACAAGATTACCAGCGCGAAAAAAATAATTGCCGCCCAACGTACTAACATTGCGAACCTCCTTGAAAGCAATAATAAAATCCGAAGGCGTGTTGAGCTGGCCGACTCACGATTCCGGCGGTTATCTCCTCTTCCCCTCACGGGGAAACGTCCCGTTTTTAAAATTCACAAACCTCAACCACCACTTCGTGCCCCTACCAGGGTCAGTATCACCACTTCCGACAAAAGATCCCAAACTGGAAATTTCACCCCACTCCTCCAGGTACGCGTAGGAAATCATACCGTGCATTATGAACCTCGCCCAACTACAGCTTCTACAATATTGCAACCCTGCAACGTGCCAGAAAACATACGACGACAACAGGCTACCATAGCACAGGAATGGATAAGGGCGAACCAGGCTATGCCTGAAGATCGTTACATTGCACGTCAAGTATGGCAGTGGGATAATGCCCATAGATTCACACCCGCTAAACCTGAGATGAAATTCGTAACCAACACCCGGACTCGTACACTTCCCTGCACCCTCTGTCGCTCCCGCACCAAGGGCTACAGTTTCTCCTTCGTTGTTCGACCTTAAGCCAAAACTTCTTTTTATCACATAACAATGAGCCTTCCTCCGGAATGGGCTCCCCAAAGAATTTCATATTGACTTTTTTTCGATTGCTCATTCCTGGATCTTTTGTTCTTCGTTGGAAAACTGTTATGATCATCTTAATTAACACTTTCATGAAACCCCTGGAATCACCTTAAAAGTAACCGTATTTTCGATTTTTCTTATTTTATGATACTTTCATATTATAGGAGGAAACTTATGAAACCGCCTAGCTGACTCGCTTCAACGATAGTGGTTTTTCTCCCCACCTACATGGCTTCACGCAATCATCTACCTTGGCCACTCGGTAGACTTTGTCGAAACCGATCAACGAGCCTCTGGGGACCAGTTTGCACCCTTGGGAACCCGTCACGATGGTGCCCGCCACCTAAACGACGAGGTCATCTGTAATGCAAGAAATTTACAGGTAGTGTATTTTTCTTCCCGGCAATTAGAAAGCCCAATTTTACCTTGGGGGAGGTCAAAATTGGTTTCTGTTGCCTAAGGGGGAAAATACACTACCTGTAAATATCTCACCCAACCTCCCCTCTTGAGTCGCCAATCGTGACATATCGAGAGGAAAAGAGATGGCAACTGGCATGTCCGTTCGCCATTTATAGGAGGCCTGCGCACGCGACGCATGCGGAGTGGGTGTGCGAACTGGGCTTATCTCGGTTTTTTATTTCCTCCAGGGTAACAAGCACTCAGGAACTGAATGCAAGAAATTTACAGGTAGTGTATTTTCCCCCTTAGGCAATAGAAACCAATTTTGACCTCCCCCCAGGTAAAATTGGGCTTTCTCAATTGTCTCACCTGGCGTAAAAATTAGTGACGCTGGGGAACTATTTCTGTGTGCTCAATATGAAATTATCTAGTGTCGTTTTTTCCGTATTTTGTGCCAAACCTTTTTCTAATCATAAATGCTGTGGATGTTGGCCCGGCACACCTGTGAATCCAATCTTCCATTTATGTTTCGCTAAAAGTTGTTAAGTGTTGGATTAGTTAGTCATAGTTAATTTCCATTACTATACTATGCTTATACGGCTGATAATTCAGTCATCGAAGCTGGTTACTGTTAGTGCTTTTCTTGCCCTCCTCTTCACTGGTGTTAAAAACCGCATTTGTATCTTGCATCCAGAGTAAGGGTGTACCGAACGAGAATTTTTCAGCCGAACCGAACCAAACCGAACAAACCTTAAATAAGCCGAACACCGAACAAAAATGTACCAAACCAATCTGTCTTAAACTAAAATGTAGAACTCAGTTCACAAAGATTCATGAAAGCACAAGTTTCTTAACAAATGTAGGCATTTTCACATGGACTTGTAAGTCCATAGATGTTGAAACTCTTGTTTAAACTTGGAAAAAGCTCCACTAATTCTACATTTTCCCTTATAACTTCTGAACCGTTAGAGCTAGGAACTTGTGGTTCGGACCAACGGAACGCTGGCAAAAAAACCTTCAAAAGTTGCTCAAACCTGTGCTCAAACATCAAAATCCGTCGATTAGAAGTGAAAATATGTTCGGTTTGGTAATTTGCGTTTGAAAAACCGAACAACAGAGTAACAACAACACTTGTTTCGAGCAGTAGTTACACGCCTTTGTTAACCAGTCTTGACATAGCTGCAATACATTTTTTTAGCCTCGGATGTTGCTTCAAAAATGCCGTTCTTATTTTGCGTTGGAAGCTTATTGCGAAGGTAACAGTAAACATTCCATATTATTTCCCTAGCTTTGCTGTCAATGATTTTTCCCTTTTTTTCCTGATTGAAGATGCACTAGTGCAAGCCATCAGTTGTCTGCTTTACTAACAATTTTTCCCATAATGCTTATTACTACGATGAACAGGAACGGATAATTGATACTCGCCCTAGGCTCCTCCCAGTTTTCAAATCGTGCGCGGGAGCATAAGCCATGGCAGCTTAATCATCCCGTCTTACCAGACACCGTTACCGATTATGATATATGAAATAACCGATACAGATACTTAAAATGACACACAAATTTACAATAATATAAACAGTACAGAGAAAAGCTCCACAATATGTGATCACCTTAACGATACGACATATACTGCTGCACTGTTGCTTGTAAAATTAGTGGGTATCTGTCATGGTACCTGTAACATGGGATCACTTCGTAACTTGTATCGGAACCGGTACATCCTTGTTAGGCGTAATGGGGGACTATTTATTCACTTTTTTTTTTTTCTTTTAGTGTATTCCAACTATTTTAGAAAAATTCAAGGAAAAAAAGCAAGCCGTGGTGCAAGGACTAAGAGAAACCATTGATGCTGTATATGCAACGGTAAGCCTATGTTTTGGATTTTGTTATTTATTACCGTATACGTCCGAATATAAGACGCCTCAAACATAAGACGAGTAGCATTTTTGGGCTCACATGTTCCAAAGAAATAAATGGCTGCCATTATAAGACGGGTGACTTTATCAAGGTTTTCGTAAGGTTTGGTTTAATATTTATTAGTTTGTATACTAGTAAATTCCCCTGGTCCTGGATTCAAAACCCAAAATTTTAATAATAGCTTCGCCATAGGACTGCTTCCCGAGGCCTTTTTCAATACATATTTAGTTTTTGCTAAATAATCCAAAAAATCACTTGAGCAACTATCATGATATTAGCACCATTGGATAGCTCTCGGAAAAACGATCGAAATGGTGTATTCAAACGTCAAAATCGGCCAAAATTTGACCGAGTTATGGATTTGAACGCGAGTATAAGACGATACTGCTATTTTAATGGTGTAAATTTTTTAAAACAAGTACCGTCTTATATTCGGAAATATACGGTAGTCTTGAAAGTTGAGGTGTGCAATAGTGCTGTGTCGGTAACCATAACTGAACCACGGTTTCGGTTTTTACTCAAACCGAACAGGTTTAAAAAAAAAATTGTGTGGCTTAACGGTAGGACATCGCCTTTTGGTCTCAAAGGTTGTGGGTTCAATTCCTGCCCAGGAAGTCTGACATTTAGTCCAAAAGGCACCGTAAATAGGTTTGCATTTGTATTTATTAATTACTTTTCCAGCTTCATTTGGCTTTCTGACCTGTTCAGGGTTTGGAGTATGGTGCTCCTGGGTTGTTGTGATTTTCCCCAGCCCAATAAAACCCAATAAAACCCACTGGGTTTTTCACAAAAAAACCGGTATTATGCCCAGTAGGTGGGTTTTTCATTTTTAGGGGTTAGTTGAAAAAAAAAGGTGTTTGAGAGATAATTTTGTTAAGCTTTGATCTTAGTTTAGAGGGGGAGGCCACTTAGAGGTGTGGAATGACTGAAGGGATGTTTAATAATCGTATTTCCTAGTGAACTGCCAAGTCAATAAATCAAATCCCCAAAAGAGACCGCTCAACTTACTACTCGTAATTGGAGTAGTTGAAACAGAGCTGAATGCATGAAACATAAAAAATTCGGCAAAGATAAAAAAATAAAAGAGCAAAATTTGTTCAAGCCTTGATAAAGCCCGAAAAAACCCAACCGGTAAAAAAAAAGCGGGTCGTTCACAACCCTGTGGTGCTTCATTTCAGCGTCTTTCCATCACCACAACATCAACTTCTCCACCATGCAACTTCTCCTTTCGCTTTTATAATAATAATAACTTTTTACCTACAGAAGCGAGGTAAAAGGAGTCTGGAAGGGAATTTTGCATTTCGGTCCTAGCGTTAAAAAGTCAAATATAGCCTATGTAGTTTGTAAAACTTCCAAGAGAAAGTGTTTGCACGAATGATTAACGATTTGTGTGAATGAGCGTTTCGTTGTTGTGAATTTGCAGTTATTTCCAGTCTCACAGTATACTGTAATGTTTTTACGTGTTTTTAAGCATTAAGCCAGTTAAAGAAAAAAGAATTGCTTAGAATCGAAGTAAAGTTTCTTTTCCGATAGTTTGCTCTTCCATGATTTTCTGTCTTGGTTTCATGTATCTACATGCAGTGAAACCTCTTTATAACTATGTTCAACGGTCCTTGGAAATAAAATGTTATATCAGGTCAATTGTTATAAACCAACACTTTTGTATGCATTGTGGCTGGGAAAATTGCATTGTTATATAACAGATTTATTGTTATAAACTTATAATGAGGTTTAACTATATTAAAATAAAAACATAAGTAAAAAGTAAATACACTTGGCATCAAACTTAAATTATTGACCTTGAAGAATAGCATGGAAAATGGAATTTCCGATGCCGGAACAAACCTGTAATTTCGTTGTGTTGCTGCCATATGAACTGTGCTTACGGTACCAGTTATTGAACCCTTATTCTCAGGTCTTACTGTCTGTCTAAAGATCTTGTCGTTTTTTTCAGACATCGATAGAAGCTGTACAGGAGGACGTTCTAGCAGCATTGGATAGTAAAAATCCAGCGGTAAAGGCAGAGACTGCAGCTTTCCTAGCTCGCTGTTTCACAACCTGTACTCCAATTACGCTGAAGAAACCATTGTTGAAGTCTTTCTCGGCAGCATTAATAAAAGTAAGTTTTAGAGGTTTCATTTAAGGGTACGGTCTAATCATTTTGTTCTCCAAAGTGTTTTTACAAGTTAGTTTTTAAACTGGTGGTATATGAAACACTGGTGGCTACTGTGGTCAGCAGACGACATCACAAGAAAAAATAACACAACACCACAAATTTGAAACACTGTTCCTTGAATTTTCGGTGGCAGTCGCGTAGACCTGAGACATCTATTTTTATTTAAATTTAGTGAAAAAAAATGGAACCATCAGTTTTCCGAAAAAGATGCAGGCGGCCTAAAGGTTTAGACAGGCCCTGATAGTCACTCGCGCTCGCATTGCTGCTGTGCAAACATGAGCTCGCCTCAATCAACCCCTTCTAACCAGTTCTTTCACTCCATCTGACAACTAGCACATGAGCTGGCGCAACTATCCGACCCTGTTAAAAACATGCGATGTGCGGGAGGATTAGGGCTATTCTGGTCCAACAACTACCTTTTTTCTCCGAATAAAAGCCGATAACTTTTTTTGCAAATTATGCTATTAACCCTTCGAACCTAACGCCATTTTTCATTTCCCTGCTGAAAAAGCTTAAGGCCGCAACATGGTTGCCATGAACAAGTTGCATGCCTCACGAAAATAAATTGTAAAAAAAAAAACTATGCGGTCTAGGAGTATAAAAATTCGCAGATATAATAATTATACTGTAAAGTATTGGCCAGAAATATAATTGGGACCATCGTCCTACGTTTTCATTATTTAAAAAAATCCTGAAGTTCGACTACGTAAACAGCGGTAACGAAAGTTTCAACTTACAGTACTCGGAATGATAACATCCACTCGATATTCTTCCGTCACAACGCCCGTTATTACTTCCGAAATTATTATTTTATATTTTATTACCGTAAAAATAGTTTAAAGTTGCTTTATTCCTTCAAAATTCGCGATCGTCGAAAGCCCACTACCAACTCGCGTAGGACAGCCATTGCGACCGGC
Organism: Lithobius niger; assembly: GCA_023313725.1. Taxonomy (NCBI): domain Eukaryota; kingdom Metazoa; phylum Arthropoda; class Chilopoda; order Lithobiomorpha; family Lithobiidae; genus Lithobius; species Lithobius niger. The sequence goes on from JAHWFP010265152.1 coordinate 61,549, forward strand.
TGCCCGCAATGCGACGCACTCCTGCTAGCGCCAATGGATGCGACCTTCACTCGCTTCGCGTGACGTCACTTGTGAACGGCCGAAGAGTCACGTGCCGCGAGCGAACCAATCAGCACTCGCGATGCCGAAGCGTTTGAACAAAGTCCGTTAAAACGACACATTTGATTCGAAGAAATCAGGCAGTGACGTGGGGGTTGATGACGTCATTTTTCGCGGGCTAGAAAATTGGGAATTCCCTCTCTCGAACGCGACCAAGATGGCGGCTGTACGTTGCGTCGTTCCGGAGATACGATGGTTTGAACCAAGCGCTATTTTCACCAAACAAACGCAATTTTCACGTAGATTTTGGCCACGATGCATACAATAACATCGATTAAGGTAATAAAAAGATGATATTAAATCATATTAATCGGAATTAACCGAAAATATACGTTCCAAAATACCCAAGTCAATCGGTATTACACCTCCGATGTACGCAATTGGATTATTTTTTTTTTTAACAGTGCGGTGAAGTGGGCGAACGATATAGCGTCGTGTAGGCTTTTACGCAGCGGAATTGCAACGACGATATATCGTCGCTTAGGTTCGAAAGGGTTAAAACAGCTGCATCATTTTATACTCGTGTGCAAACTCATTACTCAGTAAATTTAGGTCGATTTTGATACTTGAATACACCATTCGAATCATTTTTTGAGAGCTTTCCTATGGCGCTATCTGAAGTAATTTACTCAATTAGTTTTTGGATTGTTTAGCAAAAACTAAATATATTTTGAAATTGGCCTCAGTAACCAGTCCAAAACCAAATATGTTATTACAATTTTGGTCTTCGAATCTAGGACTTGGTAAATTTACTATTATGCACACTAATAAATGTAATACCAAGCCCCATGAAAGCCTTGTTAAGTCCCCCGTTTTAATCACAGCTATTTATTTCTTTAGAAAATGCGAGCCCAAAAATGCTGCTTGTCTTATATTCGAATCGTCTTATGTTCGGAGAAGCAAAGAGGAATTTCATGCCATGGACTGGACAGCAAGTTTGACCTACACTGCATACTTGCTGTAGCTCGTGCTAATTTCAACTCGCAGGACCTCAGAGCGGTTATAATCGTAGCCTCGAGCACTTGCAGCATGAGCTCCTATCTCGGTCTGGACCAGCCTTTATGTTGCTGTTGTCAGAAGTTTTATGCCACGAGCCTTTCTCTTGTTCTTGAGTAATTTAAATAGGTCTAGCAGCTGTTCGTGGAAAAAAATGTCGATACCAGAGGTTACTAGAAAATACTTTCCGCTCAAGTAGGTGGTACAGTGCTGGAAAATCGTAAAAAAGTAAACTCTTACACTACACTGACCCTAATGCGGCACGTAGTTTGACATCTTTGCTGCCATGGTGCTTTTGGCCCAAAGAGGGACACGTGGCACACGCAACAACATGTTTACGTTTTGTACGCTTAGATATCAAAGTAAAGGATATTTACTGTTCAATATCCTTGCAAATTTTCGACAGTCAGGTATTTCGGGAGTTGGAGGGGCTCGAACGACTGTCTTCATCAGGCTGCCACGTCACCGCTTACTTCGTTGTGATGTGGTAGCCTGATGAAGACAGTCGTTCTGAGCCCCTCCAACTCCAGAAAACCCTGAGTGTCGAAAATGTGCAAGGATATTCGAATGGTAAATATCATTTACTTTGAAATCTAAGCGTACAAAACGTAACCATGGACTCGAATTTTCAAAGTAAGCGATGTGACATTTTTAAATGCAACAACATTGTAGAAAAAAACCAACTGAGGGTGACACATTGAATTTTACTCTCACGGCTGAAAATTCATAACAGTTGTATCAACCTAGTTTTAGCATCCAATTCTGATTCTATTGATTTAATGATTCTGATTTCGTGCATGTAAAATTTACAAAATTTAAACGTTTTAGTTACTTTCTGGATAAATTTTTGTAGTGCTTTTAGCCAGGGCAGGCAAACGGACTATTCAGTAATAAAAATATACCTTCGTTGTAATTGTGCAGACTCTGAATGACACTGATCCATCAGTGCGAGACAACTCTGCTGAAGCTCTTGGAACGGCCATGAAGGTTGTCTCCGAGAAGAACATGACTCCATTTATTCAAGATGTCGATGCCCTGAAAATGACTAAGGTAAGAGCAATTTGTATTCATTCCTGTTTTGAGTTAGTACTCCCAGACTACCTCCCAAATAAAAAAAATATATATATGTATTGTTACGAAAATCCTGACTTAATAAGAGTTTAAAGTCTTCGTCTTCCACCTATCCAATATATTCAGTTATCGAGCTAGGCAATTCATGTACCACGCAAACATAATTGTCAGGATCACTTGAATCTGACTCGGGATCTGATTGCTGAAGTTAAACAGCCTCAGGCCCAATCCGCACTGGTTGAGGAAATCAACAATATGTTCTCCGCTGCTGGGGAAGTCGGGTGCTGCAGACATTCCTTTGGCTGTGTGCTTTTTCTGCCGCATCCTGTTTAGAAGCAACCAACCCCGAGCGCACGCGGGGGACAGCTAGAAGAAACTGAAGATTCCTCGATGTGGTTTAACGTCGGCAACAGAGCGTTCACATCAACACAGATGTTGCCTGGCTTTAACGCCGATGATCCCTTGGTTTCTATTTACTTCTGTTGAAAAAAGCCTTTCGCCGAAGAGTTCCAAATAAACGAAAGTGGTGAGAGTTCTTCGCTTCATGTATGGTGTAAGGATTGGGCCATTGTCTTCGTTATGAGTGCGGTCAGCAATGCTGTCTTCTCGGACGCCTCTTCCTGCTCGTAGTCTTCGTCACCTGAAAAGACGGTTGATCTTTAAAGAAATGGCGGGAATCCCGGAAAAATTATTTTACCTGGGGAATAAAGAAAGAGACGGGAAAGGAAGTAAATGGAAAAAGTCAGCAACGATGGAATATCTCCTTGTTTTCTCACAAGACATCTCTTGTCCTTCAGTGAGGAAGTCTGTATACTTGCAGCACTTGAGTTACAAAAACAACCTGGTACAGAAATGACTGCACTTCAGCATGTACACGGAGTCCTTCTATAGGACTTCGTTTGAACTTCTTGGACATAGTGGGAGTCCAAACTTCTTACTTTACGTTATGGAGCATTGACAGCAAGGGGATGGCCAAGAGCCAGTCAAGGTGATGAAATCTCCCAAAATAGTGGCTTGCTGGATTTTCTCTGTTATTGAGGTGTCTGTGAAGTTGGAGAGTACAATGGACACCAAGTAGATGCCTATGGAACTGCTGTTCGTTCGCATAAAGGCTCATCTTCAGTGATGGCTCGAAGTGATAAAATTGTCTAGGCTGCATCGTGGAAGAGTGAAATGGTTTTCACCCTTCAGTCTCAGGACTAAGCCTACCTGATTTGCCCTTACCTTCATCTGGCTTATGCTGTTGTTCTGAAGATTCAAAGGGCTTCTTGGATACCCACCAAACTGCCAAAGTGGTGACAGCCACAATAGCCCTCCCGTATGTCATTTATGCTGCGTAAATCCCTCTTAAAGTCAGGATGCTGTTAATGTAATGACCATAAAGCAAAAGAAGAAACCATGCCTTTCGACGAGTTTTAGATTGTAAAAATTGTAGGCTTAATCATATTTTTCTGCGTGCTATCCACTACACTTTTGGGGCAGTTTGTTGTGAGAACTGCTGAGTGGCTGGTGCCTCGAGGTAATTTGAACCCTGTGTCAGATGATTTTCATAGTAGAGTATTGTGTACTTTTTGTGTTCCATTTTTCTGTATTTGTTTTAGTGTATTTCCCCATTTAGCCTAAATCTTTTTTTTTTTTTATATTTCAGGTGAAAGAGTTTCACGACAAAGCTGTCATTATCGCTCCAAAAGTGGCTGGCGGAAAAAAAGCTCCAAAATCTGCTCCTTCTGGACAGCGAAAAGGATCGCCGACTGGTGATGGCGAACCTGAGGCAGTTATCATGCCACGCAAGCGTCCTGGAGCTCAGAAACCAGTGAGTGGAATTAGCCTTTTGACTTCCATCTGAAAATGCTATGGTTGTGCCGATTAATCGTTGAAACATTTTCAGAGTCATAATTTGGAGAATTAATATATTTACCGCTCATTTTCACAAATGAGAGGATGTCTACTACTTGCAAATTTTCAGTGGCTGGGCAGCCAGTCATTGAAAATTTGCAAGAAGTAAACATCATCTTATTTGTGAAAATAAGCGGTAAATATAATAATTCTCCGAATTATGACTGAATTTGACAAAAACTTTCACAGTAACACAACGTACAGTTTAGTCATTGAAACATTAAAAAAAAATAGCGTCTTATATTCGGGCCAATATGGTATTAGTAAATTAATTAAATATTGCGGCCATGCAAAGTTAATTGAATGGTTTACAGGTGTGTGCGAGGTGCCTTAAATTATCACGGGTCCAAATCTTTTATCTGAATACTGGTTCACCCACAAAAAATCAAGAGTATTTTGACGTTCCAATATACCATTTTAACCGGCTCGAAACAAGCTTTTTCAACAGGGTTGGAATTAATCTGTTTATTTTGATTATAATCAGGCTTTAATAACATATAAGGCCACTTTAAAAAAGAAAGTTGGTTCTCGCGTATTTTTCTGAAGAATTCCGGGCGGGTGGGTGGAATTTATTATTTATTTTTTCATTTATCGACCCTATTTTTCCATACATTTTGGGGAATAATTTTCTAGTTTGGGTAAAATAAAGAATACTGCCTCGTAATGCTTTGTACCATGCGTCCGCACAATTATTTAACAACAAGAATCGTAATTTTATATTTCAATTTCTCACTAAGGGCTATTTTTGTTCCGTAACTGCCATTTTTGCCGCGTCGTTTCTTTTTATTTCCCGTAAAAAAATCGGTGCGGGAGGGCCTGAGAACCAAGTTTTCTTTTTTTAATGGCCTAAGAATACAACAATAATTATTACATAGTTGCTAGAGTTAGCTCAATATCTTACTACTGCCAAAATGCCATTTCCTGTAGATCTCTTTAGTATTAAAAGTTCAAACGTTATTACCACGTGTAAATTTCAGTGTTAACATGCACATCGCAGCAACTATTATTACAGAAATAATACTTAGTAAAGTTGGTGTAGGTGTTGTGGCACAATGGCACATGCCTCACACAGTGACGTTAGCTGATTAAATGAACATACTCGCGTCAGCTAGAGTTGCTAGTTGGCGCCTTGAAGCACAAGTTGCAAAGTCCTTTAGTTTTTTTTCTTTGATTTAAAGGTTTGAATGTTGCCATTAATTTTCTACTTTGGTTGTTTCTAATTGGTTGTGTATTTTTGTGTGGATCAGGCCAAAAAAAGTAGAAGACATATGTTTTTGACTTGGGGAAGATTAAGCAGCAGTGTATATTATTTTGGATTGTTTTAAGTTCTTTTGTACTTGTATATTAATAGTTTTGTGTCAACCTGGTCCTTGATTATAATCGGGTGAATTTAAATTGTAATCATGTGATTATAATCGTTATTATAATCGTAACAACCCCGCTTTTCAATGGTGCTAATTTGAAGCCTCCACCTCAAACCACTAAGAAGGTATTCAGCAAAAATAAAAAAATAAAATATTGGCTACTAGACGGCAAATAACATATTAGTAAAGTGATACAATTTTTTAGGATAACTCTTCATTACTCTTTCATTAAGCTGGATGCTTGTCAAAGAAATGTGGTCAGTTATAAAAAAATATATATACAATAATTAAAAAAAAAATACCTGGTACCTGGTGCTTCAGTTGCAACTTCGCCCGTAAACCAAACAATTTTTTTGTGGCCTAATAATCACATCAATAAGATCCTTAATCCTTGGATTGATATCTCAACGATCAAACAATTAAAGGTACATGCCACTATGTTGGCTTTACTGCATGACTCAGGTTTTACAACATAGGCTAGTTCAGACTTAAGTAAATGTTGCAAATCATTTTATTTTCCTGTTTTTCCCACATGAGAGAAGTTTTTATTGCTACATTCAGTCAAAATATATGCAAGCGTTGCAAAAGCTATTTACGCGCAGGATGCTCGTAAATAAGGAAAAGGGTATGTTTCTTTAAAAACTGTACGAACTAAGAGCTCGCGATATTAACGGAATTTTAAAACTGGTGTTGAAACTGAACGGTTTATTTGAAGAATAAGGCAGTGACATAGAAATTGATAATGTCATTCATTGAAGGCAATTACACTGTAATTCCCAGCTTATGAACACTGCCAAGCTGTTAGGGACCAATGGAAGCTTCTTTTAAGTTTTTTGGGCGTAATAGCGTAAATGAACCATAATTAGCTAATTACTAAACCTAAGTATTTTAGGATAAGTAAAAACTAATTTTAACCTTAAAATTCAGTTTTCCTTTTCTTTTTAGAAAGTACTAGTAGCTTCATCAAAAATCTTTTACAGTAATCCTCTTGCTGGTTGAAACATAAATCCTGGATGCAAAATCCCATTCAAATAAGAGTATTTGCAAGTTGAAGCCAATTTCTCAATGCAAAACCCCATTCAAGTAAGAGTATAATTCCTTGTTTGGCATGTAAATCTAATAATCCGAACAATTCTATTAACCGAGGGCCCTTTATACTGATTTCATGCTACAAAATTTGTTAAGCACCGTTTGTGTGCTCGTAGGTCAGCTTGTTTCGGATTTCTCATTTAAACATTTTTTGCTAATGGCTGTGTTTAACCCCTCTAGCGGGAGGGGTGATTGGTGTAGTCCTTTTATGACAGCAGAAGGTTTATGTAGCGAAGCAGCACAAGGAGGAAAGAACATAAAAAAGGATTATCCACTGGCTCGCTTTGGATGAATAACTGGCCGACTTGCCGCGGGAAAAAGCGAACGGTGTGTGCTTGCTCGGGACGAATGTGTTAGTGTCAAGTAGTAAGCGTAAGCCTGGCGTGAGACGAATTTAGGAGCGTGAAATCAGTATTCGTCCTGTTTCAGTGTCAAAGAGTACTGTGAGTACTCCACCTGCCAACTAAAACACTCATTCGCCCATTCGCTTAAACCACACTAGATGATTCAACCAGAAAGGTATATCGACACACAAACAATTTCAAGAATTTGGTTTTTGCGGTTTCCAAGATTGATAATGGGAGAGTAGGAACGGAGCTTTAGTTGTTTTTGCTTGCAGCAATTTAGTTCGTAAGCGGTTATTTGCAAAATGGTTGCATTTAGGGACGTGCGATATTCGAAAAATTCGAGCTGAGCCGAGTATGAAACTTGTACTCCAACTCGGCTCGCTGCTCGCGTCCATACTCGAATCCGGCGAAAATGCGAAAACTTCATCAATTTTTGACCGATTTTGACATTCCAGTATACCAAATCGATCGTCTCGACGAGAGCTTTGAAGCCATTTTCAAGTTATATCCTTAAAACTGGAAAACCATGACCCACACAGTCAGCTAAGAACCATCCCTGTTTTTATTATCTTGCCAAATTGAAGAGAAACTTGCAAACAAAATATTTTCATCAAATACTCGAACTCGGCTCGATACTCGATTCTTCTGTTGCAAACTCGGCTCGGCTCGAATTAAAATTTTTTTACTCGCACATCCCTAGTTGCATTTGTTGTAATTGATTTTGTCTTCCTTATCAGGCATCTGCACCAGCTGGTGGTAAAAAGCCTGTGGTTCGTCCAAAGGGAACAGCAGCGAAGTCAAAGAAAGCATCCATCCCTTCGGGCACAACTGTAACCGAAGTTCAGGAAAGAGAACTCACGGTAAGTGTGCACGTGGAAGGACTAACGTGAAAATTCTGTACAAATTCAAGCAGCCTAGCGTTTTGTCGCACTAAAAGCAGAACAAAAAGTTGGAAGTTTAGCAGCTAGAAAAAATATTGATTCAATATATGTAGTGTAGACTAGAAGGTACAAGGTGTATACTGCGTAGCCATCACAAAGAAAGGAATACACTTTACCACCAAACGAAACTGTCAAACTGCTCCTATGAAATTTTCGGTGAAGTTGGGGTCGTTCACCTTCGTCAGCAACAAAAACGTAAAACTGGCAACTTCTACATGCTGGAGCACTCAAAAGTTCGGAATTCAAATGGCCGTGACATTGCTCTCTACTGACCTATATACAAACAGTCTGGATACCTCGATAACAAGTCGCCAGGCCCCACTGCTCTTCCAGGGTGCGAGTCAGACCTGGCCCCACTGTTTTGTCGATAGAATTGTAGGCCTCACTGGCGAGATTCTTCCAGGTCTGACTCGCACCCTGGAAGCGCAGTGGGGCCTGGCGACTTGTGATCGAAGCATCTAGACTGTTTGTATATAGGTCAGTGGAGAGCAATGGGAATTCCGAACTTATGAGTGCTCCAGCATGTAGAAGTTGCCAGTTTTACGTTTTTGTTGCTGATGAAGGTGAACGATCGTAACTTTCATAGGAACTGTTTGACAGTTTCGTTTGGCGGTAAAGTGTATGTATTCCTTTCTTGGTGAAGTCTAACCTAAACCACTGTAAACGGTGTTTGTCGATCTCCCAATATACTGCGTAGCAACCAGAGTGCCAGGAGTAGACAATCTGCTAAGCCTCCTGGATAGAATAATCTTCCCTTTCAGGCCTACGTCATTTTTTTTTTCAATTTTCAAGCGGAAAATACCAATGGCAGCAACATTGCTGCCATGAACAAGTTGCATGTCTCACGAAAATTAATTTTAATAAAAAAAAACTATGCGCTCTAGGAGTATAGAAATTGCAGACGTAATAATTATATTGTAAATTATTGAGCAGAAATATGATGGGGACCATCTTCCTACGTTTTTGTTATTAAAAAAATCATGAAGTATGACAGCGTAAACAATGCTAACAAAATTTCAACTTACAGTACTCAGAATGATATCATCCACTGGATATTTTTCCGTCACAACACCTTTTATTACTTCTGAAATCATTATTTTATGTTTTATTACCGTAAAAATAGTTTAAAGGTGCTTTATTTCAATGCTCACAATCTTTGATAGCTCACTCCCAATTCTCCGACGGACGCCATTATCACCGGCTGTCAGCAAGTGAACGCGCTCCTGCTAGTGCAATGGATGCGACCTTGACTCGCTTTGCATTGAAATGTGCCGTTTCAACGGCCGTTGTTCAAACTCTTCAGCATCACGAGCGCTGATTGGTTTGTTCGCGGCCAGTGACCCTTCGGCTGCTCACTAATGACATCACGCGAAGCGAGTCAAGGTTGCATCCATTGGCGCTAGCAGGAGCGCGTTCGTTAGCGGGTAGCCGATATCTAGCCGATAACAATGGCGCCTACGGAGGATTGGGGTGAGCTTTCAAAGATAATAAAGCAACTTTAAACTATTTGTACGGTAATAAAACATAAAATAATGATTTCGCAAGTAATAACAGGCGTTGTGACGGAAGAATATCCAGTGGATGTTATCATTCCGAGTATTGTAAGTTGAAATTTCGTTAACGCTGGTTACGTTGTCAAACTTCGAGATTTTTTTTCAGTAATGAAAACGTAGGACGATGGTCCCCCCATTATAGTTTTGCTCAATAATTTACAATATAATTATTATGTCTGCAAATATTTAAACTCCTACACCGCATAGTTTTTTTTTAATAAAATTAGTATTCGTGAGGCATGCAACTTGTTCATAGAAGCCTTATTGCGGCCGTAGGTTTTCTCGCTTGAGAATTGAAAAAAATGGCATAGGGCTGAAAGGGTTAAATTTTAGTGACTGGAGTGTTTGGTACTCTTAGCGTGTATTATGGCTTTATGAATGAGTAACTGTTGTAAGTCTCTTGAACTCTGCATTCAGAATTGTTAACACAGCATAAAATGAAAATTTGCCAAAAATGTCTCAAACTGGTATAACTCGTTCGGTGACAGTGTGGTACATAGGAAACTGAGCAAAGTGACATAGCCTTCACTGCGACTCATGGATGCATCTGGACTTGGTCACTTTTGAGGTGATGTAGTGATATCTTGCACACTAATAATGAGCCACCTCTACTCCCTACTGCTGCTGATGAGCCCTCACAATCCCTCAGTTACATTGAAGGTAACTTCACTTCCGCTTTTGGAACTCTCTATTGTTTGCTGCTTTCTGATTGTAGTTTCGGAGTGCCTTGGATGCCGATGTAACAACATGTCTCACGCAGACTTCGGTCATTGTGCCAATCTGTCTCCAAGAGGGGACAAAAGAGTTAGGTGGTTTGGAGATACACTACAAGTTATTGTGTGGCAAGACTAGCATGTTTTACCCTGTACAGTCACACGGTATAATTTTGAAAAAATAAATTAAAAATAAGTTGGGCCTGTGGTTATATATGTCTTTGTTGTTTAAAGCATGGCACCAAATTGCATTGCTCCGCCGCCTATTTCGAGCCATGGTATGTTATTTTTGTTGGTTTATACTACTACCCAAAAATGCTCGCCTGTAATTTTTTGCTTTTGATTAGAAATGCCTTAATGTAATGTCCTAAACCCCATTAAAAAGGAACCGTTGCATGCAATGACGCGCTTCATGTAGACGTTAGTCGTTCAAATTGTCCACAACCACGTGCTCGAAGAGCGGTAAACACCAAACCCCGTCTGTCGACCATCCCATCTGCCATGAATGCCACCCTGTCAGGATTTCTGTTCCATGTACGATCCCGAGTTCGTGGGTTTAAAGCAACGTGGGTGAAAAATGTTCTTTTGTATCGAGTGAAACTGGTGACGACAGTCGGCATGGTGGAGACGATCAAGTAGAGGATTCTGATGCAAACCAGGACATATATAATAAGAACCTTGAATGTAACAAGGATACCTCGAGTGCTCACGGGGGGGGCCCCCCAGCCCCACACGAGAAGTCTCTAATTAAAGAGACTAGTCCTATCACTATAACGGTGAAGTACGTTCCAAAGAATGACTCGATTAACAGGTACTGCATAATTCTCTAAGAATGGGTGCAAATTGACCATGGTAGAAGATTGCCCCGTGAGTGTGAAGCTGAATCGAGGAACTTGGTGATAACAATCTTGACATACCATGGTGGGGCAAGTGCATGAAGACGTGGATACTGTTCCTTAGAAACACGAAGCTGAGGCAGCAATAGTGGGGGGAGGAGGGCAGGGGGATGTAAACAATAGATTGAAGATGCTGAACAGGTCGGGTAGTCTCAAGTTTACAAGTATATGCACCGATGTATGAAGTGAACCCAGCAAGACGCTATAATCTCAATATTGAATGGGTCAAGAATAGCGAAGGTACCTTGTGCTGACCATAAACCACGTAAAGCGTACGTCGTCATTACCAGTAGCAGTCAGCAACGTACTTCCGTGATGTTTACAGATGAAGCTTGCTGGTCAGGGTGACGCTTCTGGACCCATAGATTGCATGCCGGCAGGCCTACTAAACGTTAATGGCAATTAATGTTTACCCTCGTAACTTATAGTAGCACTGGGAACTAAACTCCCGACACATCCAACGCCTGTTATGTCTCGATGCGGAAGGGTTGATGCGTCACGTGCATCATTGTTGGCACGAGACAAACCAATGTTAGTCAAATGTTCATGCCTGAGCACGAACACAAGAAAGGTTCGCTCCCTTTTTTGTAAAATTTTTCCCATGGTTGGAAATATTAATGTAATATTAAAATCGAGACCGTTACGATCTATCCGGGAATCTGTGAAGCTGTATCCTTGTGTGCATCCACGCCAAACGCTGTATTGAAATGAATAGGGAAATAAATACTCCTTTTTACAGATGCGTCGACGTTTAGATTGGTAAGAGTAATTTTGGTGGCACTATCTGTATTGTGTATTTGGTGGGACCTGGATGGTGCTAAATTAAAATTAAATTATTTTATTTTGACCGATGAAAAGAATAAAATAAGCGATTTTAGCAATTTTTACGACAGATAAAGGATAGTTCAGGATAGTAAACATTTTTTGTAGCAGTATTAAAATGCCATGTTTTTTTCCACTTCATTTTGTAGCCAGAAGAGGTGGAGGAGCAGGCTGAGGCCCTGTTGCCCTCTGATGTTTACACCGGTCTTGGTGATGCCAACTGGAAGACGAGATTAGCTGCTATCGAGCAGTTTACTGAGGTAAGCAGCCGTTAGCATTTTAAAAAGCATTATTGTGTCAAGTAGAGAAGTTCATACCGTATACGTCCGAATATAAGACTCCTTAAATACAAGTCGAGTAGCTTTTTAGGGCTCGCATGTTCTAAAGAAATAAATGGCTGCTATTATAAGACGGGTGATTTAGCAAGGCTTTCTTAAGGTTTTGTATAATATTTATTAGTTTGTATACTAGTAAATTCCCCTGGTCCTGGATTCAAAACCCAAAATTTTAATAGCTTAATAGCTTCGCCTTTGGACTGCTTCCTGAGGCCTTTTTCAATACATATTTAGTTTTTGCTAAATAATCCAAAAAACTGAGCAACTGGCATGAGATTAGCACCATTGGATAGCGCTCGGAAAAACGATCGAAATGGTGTATTCAAACGTCAAAATCGGCCAAACTTTGACCGAGTTATGGATTTGAACGCGAATATAAGACGATGCTGCTATTTTAATGGTATAAATTTGAAAAAAGGACCGTCTTATATTCGGAAATATACGGTATTTCGCAGTTTCGCAGTATTTCGCAGTTTTTTTGCAAGATTACTGCATGAAACGGGAAAATTCAATTTTTAAAGAAGAGGGCTTCACCCACTTATTTTGCGTTAAAACTAAAGAGCAGTGAACTGAAGGAAAGTAAAACAGCCATAGGGTCTCACTGCACCGATGAGATCTGGGTAACTTACTGTGCGATTTTTATACGAATCGACGTGCCTGCTGATACGAAAAATTTGCATTATCGTTGAAACCAAGACTGACAAAACTATTAAGTAAGAATCGAACAATCACTGTAATCGCTTTGACAATAACTTTAAACTTGCGTTGCACAACGCTTTTCATTTCTAGGTTGCAAAAACGTCGGCAACAATAAGACCTCTGTAAATTAAAACAAATCCCTAATGAGGCATTTACTTTCTGGCAAGGCCACCAAGCTGAAGGTTTGAACTTTGTTCTACAAAAGCTTATTTATTTTTTTTCCGATGGAAATATTCAAATGTCTGTGCATCAGGGTTCGACTTAAGCAGTATCGCATTGCACTTTGCGATGCATTATTGTTGTTTTGCTAATCAATTTTTATTTTGTGTCGCAAAGCTGCGACGCAAAATTTTAGCTACTCCGCATGAGAACAGCATTCGTAGCAGCTGACTTTACCAATAATTGGAAACAGCAAGTGATTAACTTATTTGGTTTGAATTTCGTTTAAACGCAAAAAAAAAACCCAGCCAAAGTTAGTCGTTTTAATAGCAGCATTGAGTGGGTATAGCCCATGTAGCAGGAACGAACATAGGGGAGACTGTGGGAGAAAATGGGTTTTGGAAGAGAGCTCTTCCCGGTGCCACAAGTCCAATGCATGGCCAATGACAACCCTAACGATTCGCAACGATTGTGCAAAACTGCGACAAATGTCTCGAAGCTGTAGGAATGTTAATGGTAACTGCCCAAAAATAATATATAATTAAAAATTAAAAATAAATTAGACAGAATTAAAAAAATTGTCCATGAACACAACGAGAGCTTTGGAAGGTTCCGTCTGTTGAGAAAATAAAAAGTAAAAACATGTGTTAGGCCTAGGCCTATTTGTTTTTAAGTAAAGAAAACAAAAACTGCTAATCAAAATTTAAAATCTGCTATAAAAGTTACATTTTGCATCGCAGTTTCGCTAATAAATTTTTTGGGGACCAGGTCCGGAAAGGCAGTAGGATTCGGGTTGGGGCGGTGCTGAGGAGGAACGACTGATGGGTTGCGCTGATTGAATGAGCGAAGTAAACGAAAATCAGCGTTTGGTAGCCAGTATGATTGTGCAAAAATTTGAACAGCAATGTTTGTTGCTGATGGTGGCGAGTGTGGTCTGTCAGTCCTTGACAAATTGTTAACTGCAGACACATGCAACATTATCAGCGAATCTCGGGCTGTCAAGTCATGGATTGACCGTATCTGCTGCTCGGCCTGTGTGGCTAGCATGGTTAGTGATCCATGGATTGACGAAAAGACCCTCCGTTCGGATTATCTCCAATTTGTGCTTGCTCTTCATCTGCCGACTAAAGGTTTCACGACCATCCGTGAGCTTTTGCCGGGCACATCCTAGGAAGTTGTTGTTGGAGGGACTCCACTTCAGGTCAGGAGAGCTTCATGCTCAGCATGTGGCTGTTACCCTCACGCTTTTTGAGACGTTGTTCGGGCCAACTTGTAGAGAAGCCAACCGCAGGCGTACTAATCACTGACAAGTTGTGGACAGGGAGATTGCGTGTCTTGCAGCAGCCCTTACCCAGGCTAATCTATCGAAGCTTCCCTTTTGTGGTTCTGGGAGTGGCCTACGCCGGGTCCCAAGCTGGAACAACCAGAGTTCATATCAGTGCTTACAAACCTTACAAGTCCTTATTAGTTTGCTATTTGTAAGGCCTTACAAGTCCTTAAAAAAATTAAAATGTAGTACTTAGTCCTTGCAAGTCCTTTTAATTTCCATACCAATTGTATAAAGCCTCTGCTGGCAGTTTTTGTTTACATATCATTTCAATTTTTTTTCTTCTTCACAGCTGCATTCATTCATAAAGTGGTTGACAGTTCATTCAAATATCGTGGAAACTGTTACATGGCAGAGTGAAAAGTTAATATTACATACTATACAGTACCTACCAAGCTCTCATGTATTCCTTTCAATTAGAAGTTTTGTCCAGGTTAGCTTGTCGTAGTTTTTCAAGTGGGTGAGGAGTTAATTTTTTTCTTTTTACAAATGAGTTATAAGCCCTTATTTTTATACCCCAAATGTAGTGCTTAAGTGGTTAAACTGAAAATTATCAATAAAATAGACACCGTTTACATGAAATTTCTTTGTAGGACTTTTTTCCCAGCTTTTCTGAAAACTTTTCTCTTTCCTGAATTAAACAATTTGCCTTGCATAGCATATGTTCATTAGAATATTTCCCTCCATTTTCTTCAGTTTATTAAAGGAATGGATAAACATGAAGTCCCGACTCAAACCATGATTCGCATTCTAGCAAAGAAACCAGGCTTTAAGGACACGAATTTCCAGGTACGATAAGTTGCCATCGTCATTAGTGGGTAAGATGGCTTATGGGTAAAGTCTACACAGTATGAAGCAAATTTTTCTCTTATGATTTCAGGTCCTCAAGCTACGTTTGGAAGCAGTTAATTATTTGGCGTCCGAGTGTGTGTTCTCTCGGCGTTCAGCTCAGTACTGCCTCTTAGACTTGGCAGACAAGCTTGGAGATCCTAAGAATGGTGCGTTAGCTGCGGCCACTCTTGTCGCAATTTCGGAAGCCACCAAGTTGGATTATGTCAGCTCACAGGTAAGCTTGAACCTCTTACGTGACCTTTCACCCCTTCGTGCGCCGTGATTTGTCTACAAATAAACCATCCCAGGCCATAATTTCAGAGAAAAAGTACAAGCACGTACATCCGTTGAAACCATAACTTTATAATAGTGTAAGGATGGCCATTTAAAAAAGAAAGTAGTTTCTTTTCTTGGGCAAAAATTTATTTTTTTTCTTCTCTTTTGCTTAAAAGAACTACATGACCCAACCCAGGAATGTTGTCACAAAGTGAAATTAAATCAGGACTTCTTATTTTATAAGCTCCCCTCTTTAAATGTTATAGACATTTTAAAACAAATTTGTTTTTTCTGCAACAAGCCAAGATGAAAAAAGCAACAAACACGCAAAGACGGGGAAAACAAAATCGTGCGGAAACTGCGGTGAGGCATGCCTGAGAAACATTTCTTTATTTTATTATTTCCCGTTAATGGATGGTCATAAGCCTAATCCTTTGACTTATTCTAAAAGTTGTCAAATTTCTGAATTACTGTATTTCCCTTTAGGGATGGTCATAAGCTTAATCCTTTGACTTACTCTAAAAGTTGTCAAATTTCTGAATTACTGTATTTCCCTTTAGGGATGGTCATAAGCTTAATCCTTTGACTTATTCTAAAATTTATCAAATTTCTGTATTACTGTATTTCCCTTTAGGGATGGTCGTAAGCTTAATCCTTTGACTTATTCTGAAAGTTGTCAAATTTCTGAATTACAGTATAACCTCGTTAATAAGAACTCGGTTACAGTCAAACCTCGTTATAACAATACCTCTTACAACAAAAAACCTGTTATAACAATGCCATTTTCGAGGCCCTTTGAGCAGCAATGCATGCTAAAGTGATCGTTTATAACAATAAACCTGATATAACATTTTACTTTTCAAGGAGCCTTGGACATCGTTATAAAGAGGTTTCACTGTAACAAGAATTCCCGCTTAATAAGAACTTTTTTCAAGATTTTGGTTGGTCAGCTACTCAGTCAGCAGTAAATATATACGGCTATAATGAACTCTGTTAATACGAAAGTACGGATAAGACGAACAAATATTTACAATTCTAGCTTATTTTTACGAATTTGTTGTTCGTAACGGTTTCTTTTTCCTCCCCCTTGAATTTCATTTTGTTTCACACAAAACATTAATCGCTAGTTGACTCCATCTTGGGAAGTGATAAGAGTTTTGTCCATTTGCGCAAACGCGAAGGTCAAGGACGAATGAAAAGAAAATACCGTATACCGGTAGGCTACGTTTTTTTTAAGTTGCAGTCCAATTTCTCTCGTCCGTTTAATAAGAACATTTTTATCAGTCCCCTTAAAGTTTGTATTAGAGAGGTTTTACTGTACTGTATTTCCCTTTAGGGATGGTCGTAAGCTTAATTCTTTGACTTGCATCAAATTTGTTACATTTCTGAATTATTTACCGTTGGGGATCATAAGCTTAATTCTTTGGCTTAGCCTAAAAAAAATTGTTTGATTTCTTAATTATTTCCCGTTAAGGGTGGTTTTAAGTTTAATTCCCTGACTTGGTCTAATTTCTTAAAAATTTCCCGTTAGTGATGATTGTTAAGGTTTCTTAATTATTTTCCGTTAGGAATGGTCGCAAACTTAAATCTTTGACTTAGTCTAAAAAATGTTTAGACTTTTAATTATTTCCCGTTATGGATGGTTGTAAGTTTACTTCTCTGACGTAGTCTAAAAATCGTCAAATTTCGTAAACATTTCATGTTAGGGATGTTTGTATTATCAGGGTGTTACATAACTGAGGTTCTACTGTATCTTAATTTCTTTTAATAATGAGTAATATTTGTGCAGATTACCTTGTGTTTTCCTTCTCTTTCTTTAAATACGGTACATCATGTCGAGCAAGTGTGATTCTTAATAGAAATAAATTGCTAATTGAAAAGGTTATTTTTTTTAGGTCCTAGAGACGGTGTTTTCTCAGAAAAATCCTAAATCTCATGCCGAGGCATTAAATTGGCTGGCGAGTGCGATCAAGGAGTTTGGCTTGCAGTAAGTCAACTTTTATTTTTCTCGCATTGAAACAGTTTGCGATTTAGTGTATTTAATGCTGCATTGTTTCATCAGGGTCCAAGTCAAGGATGTTATCGAATACATCAAGAAAGCATTAGCGTCCACAAATCCTGTGAGTATTATGACCTGGAATGGCTACCTTTTTTTTTATTTATTTATTCATTTTGCTTTGACCGTGTGTTAAGTTACAACGAGAAAGTAATAGTGTTATTTGTGATCGTAGAAAACGCTTAGAAAATGCTACAGAAGTGTGTACAGAAAACGAACTGAGGTTGTTGGAACAAGCACAAAACCGTACTTGTTTCTGCAAGCTAAAAGCTGAAACTACTGCTTGTTTGGGGCTACGTTCTTCTTAATGTTAGGTACCTACATTTAGGCCTATTAATGGCAGTTGATCACTGCTCTCACCCACAGAGATCTCTAGACAGCATGTTTCGCCCTTGTTTCGCCTCGTTAGTAGATTTTACTCTGGATTAGCGCAATGGGACCTTACTGGTGGGTGTCTTTGCTCTCATCCAGGAAGGTGTCTTTGCTCTATCCAGCAAGGCGTCTTTGCTCTCATCCACAGAGTACTCTATACTGTCGAGCTCAAACAAGGGTGTAACAGTCTAACTAGCAATCTCTGTGGGTGAGAGTAAGTTGATTTCAAGCTACCTGCAGCGTGAAAGGACAACAACGTCAATCCTGCATTGGCAGCCGAGTTGACTGCCTCCTGAAGTGCCTCCACCCCTTGACATGTTCGTGTGTACAGAGTCTCTGTGCCACCAAGTTCCGCCGGGTTCCGGTCTCGAGCCACCTGCCATACATCAAAAGCCCCTGGGCAGCCATGCCCAAGACCATACCGCCAGCACTCCAGTCGAACGAAATACGAACGACATGGGAAGAAGCAGAAAAATACTTATGAAAATTCAACACAACACCACAACACAAGCAAGTCAGTCAGTCTACTTGAATTTTTGGTGGAATAAGAAACGTCAACACTTTTGTCAGAAGTGTCAGCACGAACACTAAAACTAGCAATGTATTTCGTTATGTTAAGTTTGAAGCTTCGACTTGGGCTGCAATGATCTTTATGGTGTGTTCAAATTATGCCCTTCATTGCTGGTTCAGTTTGCTCGGAAGTTCAGGCCTCATGAGGCGGTCAATCTTAGTGTTCGCTTGGTTAGTAATGTTCATGAAATTAATTCGTTGCTTTCGGAACAGTTTTATGGAACACAAGAGCTAGTCTATTGCTACAAAAATTGTTCCAAAAGGAAGAAATTAAACCTCATGAACGTTGCTAAACTAGTGTACATCAAAATGCACAGCTTCATGAGGCCTTAACGTTCTAAACAAGCAGTGGCGGACAGAATTTGATCACACCGTAAAGATCAGTGGAGCCGAAGCCGGAGTGACAGTTTCAAATTCAAATTTGACTGTTAGGTTTACGTGTTCGTACTGACACTTCTGATAAAGGTGGACGTTTCCTATGCCACACTAGGCTCAAGTAGCAAATAGACTAATAGACGAGTAAGTAGTTTGTGTTGTGGTGTTGGGTTTTTGCGAGTTTGTTTGCGATTCTTCTTCGCACAAAGCACTCCTTTCCCCCTCAGCAAGAACCAACCAACCCATTGCAAGAGGTCAGACACCTGTTTAAGCAGCACCAAAAAGTCCTGTATCACAAAGCACTCTGGTCCCCCTCTGCAAGAATCTACCAACTCGCGCCTGCTTAACCTTTTAAGTAGGGATCGACCGGATACCATTTTGCCGGATCCGGGTCGGTTCCGGATAATTTGATGTCAGTGACGGATCGGTTCCGGATCTAGGTGCTGGATCCGGACCGGTACCGGATACCGGGTATTTCACACACAAAAACGAAATAAAGCCGTTTTATTTTTATAGTTTTATAAGTTGCAGCTACGGTGTTAATTTTCGCTTTGTTTCAAATTATTTCTTACATTAAACACTCAGAAGTCTTACGCTATTAAGAGTGCGTACAGGCTACAGCACTCCACTGGTTTGACAATGTTGCTAAATTTTTTGAAACAATCAAATAAAGCACTAATTAGGTTAATCAAAAAATATTTTAAATTAAGGATTTTCTCATTGATTAGCCTAGCCTACTGTTTCATTTCGAAAAAAAATTGCAGAATTTTTTTAAATAAAATTTATTTAATTTATTTTTTTTGCCAAATAAAATAACATAAAAAGCTGAAATACAAAAAAAAAGTTAGAAAAATATTTACAGGTTTAAAAGTGGTTATCAGTTAATCATGCCTGGTTAAAAAATATAACCTTTTTTATTCTCCAACGTATTTTAAAATGTTGTTTAATTATAAATAAAATAAAATCATAACATACAGCTGAAATAAAAAAAAAAACACTAAATAAATATTTAAAGATTTAAACATGGTTATCAGTTAATCATGCCTGGTTTTTAAAAAAATCTTTTCAATTTTCCAAAATATTCTTAAAATTTGTTTAATTATAAATAAAGCCCAATAAAATAATAAAGCTGAAATTAATTTAAAAAAAAATATGTGCTGATTTAAATATGGTGTTATCAGACACATCAGGTTTTGGAGTTGGCTAACTACTCCAACAGTTGACTACCTCCTCCAGGATTCCAGGTGGGCTCTAACGTTTTGCTACTGCTGATTTGCCAGGCAATGTTTACCAAGTCTAAAATCGAATTAATGGAGCAGATTCTCCAACAAAATGGATTTTGGATACTTCAAATGCACTCAACATTTAGCCAGTGAAGTAAATACTTGGATTTTTTTCCAGAAATTAAAATATTCAAAGGTGAAACATTTAACGTTTGCAGCTTCGTGCGTTAGGCCTAACTCACCACGTGCGATAAGGGAAACATGCCTGTTACACCTAATCTATGCGGCTGATGTTTTTTTTTTGTGGTTAGCCAAGGTAAGTTTGATAGATCAGAAAAAAATCTAGTGAATTAAAGCTATCTTTGTGGAAATAAACTTTTTTAAATTACGATTTTTTCGCGGAGAAATGTGTCAACTTTCGCTACAACTTTTAGTAATAGCGCTCGATTTGTGCTCATAAAGGTTTTGATTTTTTGAACATCTTCGTTTCGTATTCTCCAATACATATTTTTGTTACAATATAATTATTTCGTCTGCAATTTTTTATACTCGTAGACTGCTTAGTTATTTTACTAAGAAGCAAAGAAAAAAATAAAGTTGATTATTTGTGCAGGATCCGGTTTAAAATAATGGCCGGATCCGGATCTTGCCGGATACTGCAAGATCCGGCGCCGGATCCGGATCTATCCGGACTCGGTCGATCCCTACTTTTAAGCAGTATGAACGTATATGTACGTCCAAAAAAAATCATCCCAAACGCAGTAACGACGTATATATACGTCAAAGCTTTGAAGGGAAACTGCGGGTCGAAAAACGCAATTTTCGGCCAAATTGATGTGATAAACGCTGAAATTCGCTACCTGACAACGTCGATTTTTGTAAAAAAAAAAAAAAAAAAAAAAAAAAAGTTTGTTAAAGGTGTATATAATTTTATAAAAAGCACTTTAGGTGAGAGTAGACTCACTAAAAACTGCAAAAATGTCGTTCTCATTCTTTTCTTTCGTAAGTTAGAAAGCAGAAAATTGGTCATTTTTTATCAGCGGTAGCGGTCGAACAAATTGACTGGGCGCCGCCATCTTAGATTGGTTGGAAAGCTGGAGTTCCCCTCTATGCTATGTATTGCCTCAGCCCTACCTTCTTGGATTGGACCCTTTTTATCCTCGTCCGACTCCTCGAAGCGACAGGTGTTTTTACAGACCAGGCCCTTCGCATTGCTTCTCGGGCCGTTTAGGTATCCACTACCAAAATCTACGACAGCCACTGGCAACGATGGCTTCATTGGTGTCTCTCAACAGGTTGATCCAGTCAACCCCTCTGTTCCTGATCTCCGATTCCTAACGTTCCTGTTCCAGGATGGTGTCCGAGGTTCTACCATCCTAGTTTACCGTTCCTCTCTCAACGCGGTGTTCAAGGCAGCCGGGAACTTGGCCTTCTCGACGATTTTCGCATCTCGTCCCTGATTTACTCATTCATGATTGATCGCCCTCACCTCCGCAAGCATTTCCCTGATCGGGACCTTTCCATCGTCCTTACGGCGCATTTTTCATCCCCCTACAAACCTTTACAACTGCCAGCTTAGTTATCTCACTCGCATGACAGTCTTCTTAGTCGCCCTGGCTGCTTGTCTTCGTTCCAGTGAGCTCCAGGCGCTTTCTGTCACTGCTGCCGATTGTTTCTTCTTAGACAATTTTTCCGGCATAACCCTGACCCCCAGGGCAACGTTCCGGGCGAAGACTCGAAGACCCAATGATCGTCCTTACCCCTTCATCATTCCTGCACGCTTGTAAGATTTTGGGCGACGACCTGGAACGTGCATTATGCCCTGTCCGGGCTCTCCGGTTTTATCTTAAAAGCTTCCAAACCGTTTAAGCGTGGCCGTATGCAGTTGTTTTTACCCTTCACCTCCAAGTCTGGGAAAACTTCAACACAGATGATAGCCACATGGATCAAGACCTCATCGTTCAAGCATACGACGCGCTCAATATTGACTGCGCTGAACAAAATTTCTGTGTCACCGCGCTCGAGCTACGCGCAATCTCTGCCTCCTGGGCACATCACAGCAATGTCCCAATTTTCGAGATCTTGGAAGCCACCTCCTGATGTAGTCCCTCTCTCTTCACCTCCCATTGCTTGCGCGACATGTCTCATCACGCCGATGGATCATTTCGGGCCTTTTATTGCTGCCTGACACATGTTGTAAATCCCCCTTAAGCACAATAAAGCCTTCTGATCAACTGGTCTACCTCTTTCTTGTGCGAAGATCTTCTGGGGAACCGCTCGCTACCCTAGGGGGCTTGGTCGTGATGGCGCCCGCCGCCTTTGACGAAGTCTGGAATGCTAAAAATTAGGTAATGTATATATTTTCACCGGCAACTAGAAAGTCCAAAATACCAGTGTTACCTGGTTGATTTTGGTTTCTATTGCGTTCTGAAAATATACATTACCTTCTTCCCACCTTCCTCCCCTCTTGTCGCCATCTGGGAGGATAGAAAAGATGGACCGCTCCGTCTTGAGTATATATACGAAGGAGACTGCGTAGTGGGTAGCGATGCGGATGGATCTCGTCAAATTCTCTCCCAAGTAAAATAGCATTAGGGAAGGAGAATACTAAAAATTAGGTAATTTATACAGGGTAGTCCACAAAAAACGGACGACCCAACTTTTTTAAATTCCAACTTTTCTAGTTAGCACCCCTCAAAACCAGAAGACAGAAATCAGATGTAATGAGCCGGGAATATTTCTGTCCTCTCCTGGTTCTGAGGGGTGCTAACTAGAAAAGTTGCACTTGGGGAAAATGTTGGGTTGTCAGTTTTTTGTGGACCACCCTGTATTTTCAGAAGGCAATAGAAACAAAAATCGACTAAGTAACACTGGTATTTTAGAGTTTTTGGCGGAGTTATCGTAAAATCAACATTTCACCAAAGCCACTAGCCAATACAGATCCGATAACTATACCTTTCGTATCGGTACGTATGGCAATATTGGTGTCTGCTGAGTCTTAATATGTACGGTAGTCTTTAAATGTGTACGATCTTAGTAATTTCTGAAGGCCCGAGAATATCGTTGCAAAATTTGTCTGTTTTGCTTCTAATCAATAGTGACTTTTTCCAGGCTGTGCGCTCATCTGCCGTCAACTTGCTCGGAGTGATGTTTCTGTATATTGGACCAAGTTTGCGAGTCTTCTTCGAGAATGAGAAATCTGCATTGCTGCAACAAATCGACGCGGAATTTGAGAAGGTATCTACAATTTGTTCACACTATTTCTGACTCCGTGAGCTCCATTTAAGCTGTTGGGATATCACAATTCAATTTCGTCCGTCTCCACAAGGCGAGAGTTTAAATTTGATTTTGTTAATCCTCCACTGTGGTTGGATGCTTTTTATATTATTTCCGATTCTGTAGAGAATTCTTTAAGTTTGTAATGGAAATTTTATTGCTTGTTAATCTAAAGCATGCCATTGTTTTTAATCTGCGTTGTAAGTCGTGTAGCTATTACAAGCGTTCTTGTATCTAATTAGCTAGAAGCTATTTATCTACATTTGTTGATTTATTTTGTAGAGTATGACTCTGACCACGTTCCAGTAAAGAATTGGTTATTCCACTGCCCATGTCTCACCCAAATCATGTGTTACAAATTGTATTCTGCTTCTGTGTGCTGGGCAACTCTTGTTTCCATACTGTCTTGTAAATCTTTTCTGGCTTTAGTAAAACTTGCTTTTGTGGAATTGTGGTTTGCATTATTTGCTATTAGGTTTTTTTGACCACTGCTTCCCGCTAATTTGGGGGTTGATGTAGGAGGACGTTTTGTAAAATATTAAGCGATTCAAGTTGACCAAACAAAAAATAAGCACAGTGGATTATTTAAAACAATCAAGCAATAGGCGAGATAAAATTGTGTGGTTCTACAGTAACAATCATTAGAGGCTTGTGGAACTGTTGCAATTTCTTCGGCGAAGATTCAACCGCTGCTTTAACCTCTAAGAAGCAGCTAGTTGTGGTCGTCTATACTGAGCGAGTTTTCTTCTTTTTTTTTTGTTTTAAACGTTATCATTTTTTTCTACCAAAAGCCAATGATTTGTGTTTCGTTAAAGTTGGACGCAACATGAACTTTGCCAAAAAGAGATGTAGACACACATATCACTGTTACTACTACTTTATAGTGGGTAACAGAAAATTTCGAAAGCTGTTAGTAGATGATACTACCTCCCAGCCAATCACAAGCTTGGACTTAACAAATGCTCCATTTGGGGCAACTCGTTGATGCGTGTATGCATTCATACTGTTTTAATTATCTCTTAACATCCTAAAAACCTCTCCAAATTAAATTTGCATTTTTGCCCTCATTTTTACTGCACAACCTTGATCGATTTTTGTTTTGTTTAAATACACAAATTATTCAGGCAACTCAAAAGCCCCGTCTTCAGGCATCCAAGGTCATACGAACTGTAGTCATTATCGTTTGTCAGGGTTTTGGCACCCATTTGATGTCGTTACTTCCTTGATCTTTGTTTTCAATATCAAGGAAGCTTTCCTGAATTCTCCATATGCCAGGAGCATGACAAAATCTATTAAGATATTTATACTTGTACTTTAAACATATCTTTAATGCCCCACTTTGGCCATAAAGCCCAAAATTCCTGTTAATTTTATTCCTGTTAAAAGTTTGATGGTGTTAACTGAATTGCTAGTGATGCCAAGAAAGTATCATACCCTGCTTAGCCCTTCTGTACTGTCAATTGTTTTATAGTCATAGTCAAAATGCCTACACCTAAAATATTAATTACGCCTTGCCAGAGCGGTAAGGCAGCTCTGAGTCACTTCTTTTTGTCCACAGTTGCAGGGAATCCCTCCGCCAGCTCCGACACGTGGTATTCGCGGTGAGTCGAGGCCGTTGGACGGCGATGTTAAAGAGGAGGATGGTGCTGGTGAACCCGCTCCGCCTTTCAACATCGCCGATTTGATTCCCCGCACCGATATCTGGTAAGAACTATAAATTTAAAATTTGGTTTGATTTCTTGAGCAATCGTTATTGTAAGGAGTGTAACAAAAAAAAGTCGAGAGCTGAAGGCAAAGAAAAAAGGTTCGATTCTTAAGCAGTGCGTAGTGAAGAGACTAAGCACCTTACTGGTTCAAATATAATGCGGATGATCATCTAAGATTCTGGCAATGCCACTACAGTTAAATCTTTTTATAACAATGCTATTTTTGGTACTCTGCCAACAACAGTGCATGCAAAAGTGCGGGTTTATAATGATAAACCTAATAGAACATTCTATTTCCAAGGTCCCTGGGACATCGTTATAAAGAGGTTACCAACTCGGTTAAGCAAATGCTGATTCAAAATCAATATTTTCTCTTTCTATCCGAAATACTTCCCTTAAACTGGCTTATTTAGTAAATAACACTCTTTAACCTGTCAAACGAAACTTTCTTCAGTTTCTTCGTTTGACAGGGACACGATCAGACGTGCCCGTTAGTGCTTTCGTACTTTTTTGTATATTCTTACCTGTTGGTTAGGGTTAGATTACGCCGATCTCAGTAATGGGAAAGGATATTTCTATTGGAACGTGTGGACGTCGTTTAATGCTAGGAGATCGGTACCTGGACTGTAAAAAGATGTGAATTGCTGCTTTACTTTGACAAAGGGCGCCATTTGCAATTTTCATCTTGGTGATGAGATTAGAGATTCTCGTGCATGTAGAATACATCCGGCCAGAAGAAAGTATAACGGAAACGCAACAAGATTGCGGAAGAAGGGGGTTCTCTTGATGAACGTTTTGTTAGTGAAGGCCTCGTACCCCACTAGAATTTGGTGTAGATTGTGGCTCAAGAAAAGCATGGTACAGATCTAATTCTAGCGGAGTTACAGTCGTCCTGCTTTCAGGGTTGAGAATATTTCACATTTCAACTGACTTACTCCATTTTTGAGCTTTGAAACCGATCTAAAATGCAATAAATTCCTAGAATATTACAAATTGGGAGTTTCTTACTACCTGCATATACTTAACCTTCAGTTATTGTGCTAAAATCACCATTTTACGCTTTTACCGTAAATCGTGTATTTAAAGCCCAGTTGAAGCTAAAGCCCACCCCCTAAAATGCTGTAAAGTTAAAATCATGAAATAACGGAGTTAAAGCCCACCCCTCAAATTATTGTTTTTCTACGAAAAATTACCTAAAAGTTATATATATGATACGAATAAAGATAGTACTGCTTGCTAAGTTTACTGGCTCCTTCTCCTTCCCTGTAGTAATAGTGGACTTTTGCTTTAGCTCCTAGTACCTGCACAAGACATCTCTCACCTAAGCATGTAAAAGGATGTAAAAATTGGTCTTTCAGAGTAAATTCAAAAGCTTCGCATTTTCTGTAATAGATGTCCAGAAAGGTTAGAATATTGATAATGCTTGATTTAAAGCCCCCCACCCCCTTATTTTTGCCTAGTTAACTGCGTAAGCCCATGGGCGTTTAATCCACAATTTACGGTAATTGCTCAGCCAAATAAAAAAAAAATTGTAATATTTTCGATTTCCCCACAAAACTTCTCACCTCCCGGTTAGGCGCGCTGTCCCTTCTCTCCTGGTGGGCGCCATCTTAGTTTCTCCCTCCATCACTGTTTGAGCACGCCATCCAGGGTGGTCGTGCATCGCTGCTCTTAAAGTTTTGACGTTTATGTGTGTAGAAGACTGCCTTTTGTCATCGAAAATGTCAGTGCGTGAATCAGAAACTAAACTGCGAGCCTTATTGAAGGCCGAAAACTTTTGAGTGCAAGTGTACCAAGTTGCCACGAGATTTTCACCCGATCAACGTGCCGATCAACGTGCTAGGGAGAAAGCAAGACGTGCGAAGGGATCCCTCGATCAAAGGCTGGCTACGATGAGAGGGGATCCGTACTTACTGTAACTGTTTTCTGAGGCAGATCTCAACGTCGAATCCAATATGGCGGCGAACAAAAAACCGAGTTCTAACTAGGACGTTTTAGAGGAGTTATGCGACATCGAGGTCACCCCTTTGGGGTGGGGGCGGGGGGGGGGGCAGGTGGTGC
Organism: Lithobius niger; assembly: GCA_023313725.1. NCBI lineage: Eukaryota > Metazoa > Arthropoda > Chilopoda > Lithobiomorpha > Lithobiidae > Lithobius > Lithobius niger. The sequence continues at coordinate 88,602 of JAHWFP010265152.1, forward strand.
GATTGAACAATTATTTATCGGGGAGGAACGTACAACGGCTACAATGAACCCATCGACGAGTGTCATCGGACACGAGACGGCCTGGTCGCCATCCAAGACGAACGAAGATGTGATGGTCGTTGGTGGTTGGAATGCAGTGTGCAGAAAGCCGGGCCGGGCGACAAGGTGAAAAGTAGTCGAGCGACCGCTCTTAAACAGGGTAGTAGCGGTCAGGGCGACATGGCTGGAGGTAAGGATGCTAGTGCAGTGAAAGTGTCTAGAGTTTTGGGTGGTAGTGAGGACAAATACTCCAACTATTAGACCTTAGAACTCGTTCCTAGAGACGGCTAACTTAGGATTAGGTGGACCTGTCGCCACAGGGTCGCCTACGGTTGTCGCCGGCCAGTCGCCTACGGTTGTCGCCGGCCAGTCGCCTACGGTTGTCGCCGACCAGTCGCTGTGTGTCGCTAATGTCGCACGGCCCAAAACTGACATCTGATCCACAGATTAAGATGGCTTTTGCAGCGAAACGAAGCCATCTTTTAGGAAGACGAGAATTTGGGTTACCCGTCATGCAAGAAAAGGAGGCTGGATTCGGATGATGATGAAGACGAATCGGGACATCACTAAAATGAGGTTTTTGAGGCTGGAAACATCGACGACCCATTCGACTAAGGACCAGGGTACATTCCGTGGGCAACTTTCGCCGAAGCCACCTTCAAGCATCTGAGACACACTAGATTATACAAGGAATGCCCAGCTGTACAAGATAATCTGGACGATCCGCCAATGGACACTAGCCAATGAAGGCAGTGATAAACCTATTCACTTCCCTCAATCAGCGGTACTGTTTCGTCAGTTTCTGAACAATGAGACACTTGCACGCAAAGATGAACAACCTTTTTCGGCAGGGAAACCAGGCCCACCGCATGCCCTAAGAAAACGAAAATGTTCATTCGTGCCTCAGGAAAAGGAGCACCGAAGAGGAATCGCTACACCACGTACCCACAAGCTGAATATGTCCACCCTTGCAACCTTGAAATGGATTCGTTGCTGAAAACCCCTTCGGCCATTCATACCTCATGGAACCAATTTGACGAAGATGATATTATCCTGAAGGCCAGCATTCGTGCAAGCTCTCAAGCTGAACTTGCTTACTCCAGTTCCACGGCGGCACTGAAAGCACTCGCTCTGGTCAACCCAGAACTACGGGAGAAAGAAACCATTCGTGAATACATGCACATACTGAAACGTGCGACAAGGGGACAAGCTAGTTTACTACACTTGCTCAGAATCGCTGCCAAGAATTAAAGAGGTGTCAGATTGGCTCGTTGTTGCATACGGTAGTCGCAATCTCAGCTAAAAGTCCGCCATCAGATTTATATCGCACAAATTCTTCACGAAAGACCGATTTTAACGTCAGCGCAAGACAAAATCAGTGTTGCGTAAGCGTCCCACCATTTCTTGTACTTCCCTAGGAGCACTGAGCGCAGAAGTGTAGCGCCACACGTTCCAGCTGCATTTTACATACATCCATGTGGTCGATCCATTCGTTAAGCCTTGTCTCTAGGTTTAACTGCGGTGGAATCGTGTGAATCGTACTCAATGCCTGAGAAAAAGCTGCAACCATGGACAATGGTGAAGCATCATCTGCAGGAGCAACAACAGTAGAAGCTTGCGAAGACAGTACTACATTCAGTGTAGGCTTAGTGACAGTTACAGCAGAAGAAACTGAATTCGAGACAGGCAATGTGGTCATGGACGGAGCCACATAGTTACTGGGTACAGTGCTGGCTGCATTTACTTGCGAAGCACTAACAGTGTACTAACTGGTGAACTCGCAACAGTTGAAGTAACAATCATGATACTCGGACTAACATTAGTATTAACAGTCGTTTGTGTCATCATCGATGGAGCCACGCACTGGTGTAATGCGCCTAATACACTACTAGTGTTCGACCCAATCGATGAAATGGTACAGAGACAGTCCCTGAGCCCTGTTGTGCAGTGTCAACACATTCGCTGAACCTAGGGTACTGCTGGAACTAGAAAACATCTGTGTGGTCATAGATGGAGCTACACTAGACATGGGTGCAAAAGTCTGGGGTATACTAGAAGTATTGCTAACAGGAACACTACTATTACAGTCAAATTGTGTGGAGCAGCAGAAATAGCAGCTAAAATTTTATCAACACTACTCTGAAAATCAGCTCACATGTTGGAATGAGCAGCATCAACCTTACCAGCAAAAGATTGTTGTAAAGTTCGAGCAACTTTATTCATTTTTGCATCTACAACCTTCTCATGTGTCTGCAGTAGTTTCCTAACAGCTCTCAGAGAAGTATCTAGCCTAACACTCTGGTTCTGCAGTTCAGAAGCACATTTTTGCATTAATTGCTCCTGTTGCTTTAATTTATCAGTCAGCCTATTAACCTGCTGATCCAGTGTAGGTACAACAGTCCTCAACCGAAGAAGCACTGTTTACATGAGCGTTACTAGGAGATAAAATTGCATTGGCATCAGAATCGTCATCACGCAATTCAGATTGGTGCAAATCATTATTGCCTTCATCCACACTATCATTACCCGATTCCCGTGCTGGCCAGATAACATCCGTTAATTTATTCAATCCAAAAGCACTCGAAATCGGCAAAAAATAGGTCAAAAGTCGATACAGTCGCATTTTCACTGGATGCCGCCATTTTTTCTACAACGATGCCACCTATCACCGCATCTGACAGCATGAATGAATCTTACATGCCGCTGCACTACCTAGCAATACTGGTTGACTATGTGCGCAACAGAAAATAGTTCCCTATCCACACTAGGATTTCTATTACGTAAGACACTGGAAATGACACTGATTTCCATGCAGCACCATAAATGTGCTGCATAGTAACGCTCTAATGCGACATCCATTAAAGTAAAAAAGTTGCAGACATAAATGCGCAAATTCAAATTCGTAGTTTCCAAGAGTTCGCGTTGCTGATTGCAGACAAAGGAAAAAACATGGAGGATGCGCCAGTAAGCGAAGTCACATCACTGAAAGCTAAGCGTTCGTATTCCTACGCGCTCAAGTACGAAAGAAAATTCGCAAAAATAATCATCAAAATTAAGCAAAACTGCACAATTTTGAGCAGGAATGACTACTGAATGTCCGAAGAAATGTTCCTACTGCATGACATGGGGTTTACAAAAGTTATCAATGCAGGATGGCAAAAATAAATCGGCGAGCACATGGTGCAAAAAACAGTTGCCGGTAACGGTCAAATTTGGCGGTTAGCGATCGCACCAACAAAATCATTTGCACAAGTCATTTAAGCAGCACAGTACATAGCGTAATAAATCAAGCTGTCTCCTCCTTCTCTACGTCAATTTTTTAAGAGTTTCGGCAAAAAGAACAGCCACTTCCACTGTGAAGCACAAAGTTCTTTAAAATACGGTCACTCGAAAGTTTCAACAGGGTTTACTATCTGATTCGGTGCGCCACTTTGCGGCAAGCTTTCGTCCTCATTGCTTCTGTGGTTAATGCCTGGATTAACACAGTCGAATTAAGTGAACAATCTGCATTTATTCGCGTTAATAAATGCTTTGCTCACCTGAGCGTCGATCTCTGATCGGGTTATTGCGGCCATTTACGTTTTCTCTCAACCGTCAATTCTCATCAACTCTCTCCAACTGACATCAACTGCTTACTCACAAGTGTCGCCTGGTGGTTAACTCTCGCACGTGGCGAGTGGCGTTCAATACCCACTGAGAACTCGCCACATTGGAATCGGCAACTTTCACAGAAATATCGATAACTCTGGAACCGTTCGAGATAACGACATGCGGTTTGTGGCGTTGTGCTCAGGAAATCACTGGGTATCTACCTAGCTATTTTAAAATTTAAAAAGTTTTAATTTTAATAATTATTGTACTTATGAAGAAAACTACACTTTACTATTACGATAGTTGATATAAATAAAGTTACGCATTCGATTTCGGAAGTATCGGTATCGAAAAAAATTAAAAAAACCAAATCGGTTAAGTTAGTATTGGTGCGGCTTCATTGTTTACCGTTACAACTGTTTTAATTGGAAATCTGTGACGCTTTGCAGTGTTTGCCAAATTTTGTGAAATAAGCGGGTGTACTTGGCTAAAGTTAGTGATTGATTGGCTACCACATCAAAAACAATTGTAACCCTTTGCACGCTGAATTTCCAATTACCTGTGCAAAAGGCAGAAATGAATTTCCAGAACGTAGGAAGCCTGAAATTCGCATTCAGAGTAAATTGTTGTCAACTCTTAGTTATTACACATTACTGACACTTAACAAGAAGTCACTATTCGCTTTCTCTTTCTGAAGGGATGACCGTGATGAAAATTTAACGAGCTATAAGTTAAGAAATTTAACGGTCAAATTTGTTAATATGCAGTATTTTTTGGTGTTATTTTTATAACGAAAAAGTTGTCGAATTTTACAGTATGTGATACAGCGATGTATTACAAAATTAATTATCTTCATATAAATAAAAACGCTGTCTTCAAACGAGACATTTTCGGCTTTAGTTCTTGTGGAAAGTTTACCCTATCCGTGGCGTAAATCCCTTTTATGTAAAATGTAGCGAAATTTGTGATTTCAGAAACTCGCATAATTTACATGTCCCAAAAAATAGTTACTTCGCCAGTATAACCAGAAAACAACACTCATTAAAAGAAGTTTAGCCTAATTAAATGATTTATTTTTCAAATTGGAGCTACAATTTTGTGGAAGAAAAATATTGCAGGAAAGCTGTTTCAACCTGGTGAAACTGGCAGAAACTGCATGTGTTTATCTAGTTTGCTTAAATTTTAAAAGTGTGATTAGTGAAGTCGCTTTTTTCCTTGACTATCTGAATAGTTCGACCCCTGGCTGTGTAACTGTGCTTATGTGCTTATTCACTCATTGTACTTATGGCATATTGTTGCTTTATTTTTCCCCCGCGCCAACAGTAATTTCTTGAGTAATTCCAGCACGCAAAGGGTTTTAAGGCCGCGAAAAAAAAATTATCGGTTTTCTAGCCCTACCTGGTGACTTTTTTTGGCTAAATAAAAAAGTGACCCGCAAAAGGTAACATTAGAAAGGTTTTTGAGAGAAATGGGCTTTATTTTATCCAATCAAGCATTAAGCTTAGTTATAGTTCGAAATAGTTTAGAAATTTACTACCACAATCTAAACAAAAAGAACCAATTTGAGATGCTAGTTTACTTAGTTTCAAACCAAAATAAAAAAAAGTCTGGTCGCCGTGTGACTTTTTGGGCTTGTAAAAAATGCCCGAGAACCAAAACATTTCCTTTCCGTGGCCTAAATCCCATTTATGTAAAATGTAGCAGAATTTGTGATTTCAGAAACTCGCATAATTTACATGTTCCAAAAAATAGTTACTTTCTCCAGTATAACCAGAAAACTAACACTCTTTAAAAAAAGTTTAGCCTAATTAAATGATTTTTTTCAAAATGGAGCTACAATTTTGTGGAAGAAAATATTGCTGGAAAGCTCTTTCAACCTGGTGAAACTGGCTGAAACTGCATGTGTTTATCTTAGTGTGCTTAAATTTTAAAATGTGATTAGTGAAGTTGCTTTTTTCCTTAACTATCTGAATAGTTTGACCCCTGACTTTGTAACTATGTGCTTATGTGCTTATTCACTCATTGTATTTATTGCATATCGTTGCTTTATTTTCCCCCCACGCCAACAGTAATCCAGAGGATATAGGGTAATTTTGTTAACTTAAGAGTGGCATGTGATAGTAGCAGTCATGGTAATTTTGTAGTTATAGCAGTAGCTTCTTTCGGTGTATTACTGTTCTACAAATTGCGTTATAAAAGAAAGTGGGAAGTACAGTTGGGCAGCGAGAATCACTCTGGAAGAACAGTCCATCACCTTTTGGCATTTTTCCTTGAATAAAATAACCTGAACCAAACACGTCAAATCTCTTGACATATTATATACTTTGATTCATCACATTATTTTTCTATCATTCGTTGCACATCTGTGGCTACCCGTTTGTTTTAATCGTATGTGCTAAATCTACCAAAGTGTCTGGTTTCCAGAAGGTAAAATTGCCTTTTGAAAAGTTTGTTGTAAGGGTTGTAAGTGTATTAAATTTGCGTGATTTGTCGAATATTATCGGATGACGGCAGTTTCGTTGGGTATCCTGGATACCTGGATACGTAGATTTCGCATGTATGGTTGTAGGCACCAAGCGTTGCTGCACATATGGATATTTCATTGTCACTAAATTTACGTGTGTGATGCCGACTTGGTGGCTTTGGTTTCTTCTCGTCTTAGTCACAGCGGCATGTCATAGTAGTGATGGTGTTGCATGGGGGTGAATGTATCAAAAGTGTCGATTTAAAATATGTTGGATTTGGTTTCTTCTCTTCTTAGTCGCAGCAGCATGTCGCAATAGTGATGGTGTTGCATGGTGGTGAATGTATCAAAAGTGTTCACCGATTTAAAATTTGAATTATGTGATTGTTTGAAGATTTAAAATTTCTTTTCCAGTGGTCTAATCACCCCTGCCTTGCTTGAAGAACTGGTCGACAAAACCTGGAAGGTTCGAGGTGAGGCTCTCCAACGTCTGGCCACAATTGTGAGCGAAGCTAAATTTATTACACCGAATTTAGGAGACCTGCCCCCAGTACTAAAAGCTCGCACAACAGATTCTAATCGGAATTTGGTAGGTATCTTAAGGAATTAGTACAAGCTAAAATGCTGTTTTGACAGTATAATGGTCGCAGACAACATATTGTTTACCATTAATGTATTTTTATGGGATTAGTGCTCATTCATTTTATTTTTGTAACACTCCATTGGCCGGTAGAGACTATTTTTTGGTCGTCAAATTAGATTTTTCTAGTATGACATACCGAGTCGGTATGAAAATCACTACTCCACAAGTTTCTGACAAATTGTGGTTTTTTTTACTGTGCTGTAAAACTGGTGCACATTTTCCAGAAACTTGTTTCGAATTTGAAAATAAAGATAAATAAATATACTGGTTTTCCACATATACGTGGAGGGAAGACGGAAGGGCAGGGAGACACTGATACCGTTCCCAAACAGGGGAGGGGGGGGGGGGATCTGCTGGTGGCAGAGTTTAATGCACGGGGGCCAGGGGACGCTTAAGGAACACATTCAACTGTTCCAAAGCTAGTAGCCTGCGAAAACCAGCAACAGTTGGGGCATTCACTGTCTCTGCCCCAAGTGCATTCCAGATTGGAACAACCCGTAGCGAGAAGAAATAACGATGGCAGTCGAGACGCGAAGATTGCATAGCAAGCTTCAGATTGTGGCCTCTGGTACAAATTTTGCGGGGGGCAAGATCGAAAAAAGGAAGATCAATGGAGATCAACCCATGTAGAATCTTATATGTTAAAATAAGATCAAATTTTATTCGGCGTAGTTCCAGCAATTCAAGACCAAGCTTGCGAAGACGGTTACCATAGTCAATTTCCCTGAAACCAGGCAAGTTTCTTACTACCTGCAAATACTTACCTTCAGTAATTATGCTAAAATCACTATTTTACGCTTTCACTGCTCATTTTTAAAATAAAAATCCCCATTTTTATGTTTCCC
>JAHWFP010265155.1:0-14181 GCA_023313725.1 Lithobius niger
AGGATTTATAAGATTGGTCTATGATTTATCCATCAGTGGTCTTCAACCATTAAATGAAAGACGTAATGTGGCACTTTTAGGTTTGTTTTGTGCTGTGTATTATGGTGTACACTCATTTCTGATAAATTTACCACAACGATTACTATAACCATTGTCGCATATTATTTTAAGATATTACAGAGTAGCAGATGATTTCATGAAGATCGGAAGGAAAAAGCTAATTTTTTGGTGCCCGACGCAGATACGACATTTAAAATCAAGCTAAAAGTCAAAACTGCCTATAAAAAATTTGACAAATACTAGTTAAGTATTTTTCCTTTGAAGTTGAACGTAATTTTTGTGATTTTTTGAGATAATTTTGTATAAAGTAACAGAACATACTTTTGCCCAAAATGGGTTACGACAATTTTGAACTATTTGCCTGTAACGGCAAATTCATGTCAATTTGGCTTGTAAGTAGTGACTCGGTGGTAAACAAGAGCTTGTTTATTATTCAAAATAAGTTTTTACTCGTACCTTAAGACTAACTGCAACTTCAGATGGCGTTCCATCTGTTCTTCTGTTGAGGAAAGCAATAGCATAGGAATAGAAGCTCTTACTCGTTGGTAGTACAGGACGTGCCCAAATTTCAATTCCTTGTTCCTAAATAATATAGATAAATAAAATTGGGTAAAGGACAATTTTTTTAATACAATATATCACCAAAACTGCCCATCTAGTACGTTAAAGCTGTAAAACCAAATAAATAGTGTACATGCAGAAACTTCTTACCGTACCACTCACATTTGACAATGGAGAGTAAAACGGACCAAGGTGGTGGAAGAAAGTATACTAACCCCTTCTACAAGCCTCATGTTATGGCTGGGTGTTGCTGCACAAAAACATTTTCCAACACTGCCACCACCAACTTATTTTTTTTAAGCACACCTTTTCTTGGAGTTGATATTGGAGAACTGTGGCCTTCCTTTGTTTAAGAGCTTCGACACTTCACAACACAAAATGTGATGTCTTAGGAATAACTGCTTATGCTACAGTGGCTGGAACTAAATCCCAAAACCATACACAAGTTCTCTGGTTCATTAGGAAAACGTTTTTAAAAAAAGTATGAGGAGGTAAGATGGAAACTCGTGTGTTGCTGTCTCATTGACCATGCTGTAGGTCCTGCCATCCCCATTTTGCCCCCTTTCACTGATTACCCAATTTTTTGCTCTCTCCATTATGACTTTTTATCCTTGATCTCCACTTATACTTTAATTAGGCTCGGCATCAGGTTCACAGCCCTGTCGTTGTCCTATCATAGTTACTGTGGTGAACTTCTATTATTATTATTATTATTATTATTATCCCAGTAATGTGGTTACCGAACTTCCCGAATACTAGCTGTACCAACGTCGATCATCTTGCGTGCTCTAGACTTCTTTTCACTTTCTTGCAATTGGTATTGTCTTAAAATGGAGTGTGGTACAAATGCAGATCGGTATGTGAATAACAATTTTTTCTTTTGGTGAAAACACAAGAGTTTACACTGAAATTAAAGATGCACATTGTACATTTAAATGTACACGACATGTTATTACTTGGCACTCCCTGTATACGGCTGCTGTATACAAGCTGCTTATTGCCTAAGCCGGGTTTACACCAGGCTTTCCCTACTCGTGCAGCACACCACCTCCAACTATACCTGCGACACTATGGCAATCAGACTGCCACGAAATCTATTATATAGAGAGTGCAAAATAGCGACGTATTTCATGGGATGAGTCATAGTATTTCTGCTCGTGGAAAAGAAAAATTAAGAAAACGGGGTTTTACCCCTAAAAATAGTTTTTACTTAGCCTAAAATACTTACCTGTATTTTTATTATGCTTTCCCGTTTTGGAAATGCTACCCGTCCCAAACATGAAATCTAACGCTCTCCCAGTCTCTGCAATGGCGCTCCCCGGGGCCCATGACCACCGCTAGGTGGCGCCCCTTTACCCGCTCTGCTTCACAGTTTGTCTCCCCGTCTAAACGGTTCGACGCGGGAGGAGGGTGGGTTCCCACAGGTAAGTATTTTAGGCTAAGTAAAAACTATTTTTAGGGGTAAAACCCCGTTTTTACTGCTAGCCTAAAATACTTACCTGTATTTTTATTATGCTGACTTTGTCCTATTAAGTAGGAGGCGTCGAACCCTCGCCATTGCATGACCAACCCACCGATAATCTCCAAAATACAAGCATCGATAGGCTCTTACCCTTTTTCCCGGGTATGGGAGACTTACCCTCTAACATCACTTTCGAACCACTTTACCCGCCGCCAAGAACTGTACCCTCTTGTTTCCTGTCGTCGTCGATGTTTTCACCCCTCTGAGATAATGGGCGATAAACGTGTTCCGGGTCTTCCATCTGCCAGCTTCTAGGACCTCTGATATGGTATGCCCTGCCGCTAATGCCCAGGACGATGCCATCGCTCTCACCTCATGGGCGTTGATGTTGCCACTGGGGCCACCCAGCCCCTGCTGGTGGGCCCCTTCGATAACACGGCAGATCCATCTGCCTATCATTCCTGGAGTCACTGGTTCCCGCGTCAGCTCCTCTCCACTCGCCGAGAGTTTGACGAACAGAGGGGTCCACGGGTTGTCGATGCGACGCTCGTGGAGCACTGGCTTGTTTTCGACTACTTCCTTCGTACGGGCCAGGTAGAACCGCATCGCCCTCACGGGGCAGTGTAGCCTGTCCGGACAGCCAGGTTCCAACGTTGGTCCCAGCGCCGTTACCACTATTGGTGTTGGCGTCTCGTCAGCCCCAAGAGTTTTCGCACGGAACTTCAAATGAGGCAAAAACGACATCTTGGACCAGTCACTATTAGCTCTTAAGAAATCAGTCCCCCTCGCCAGGGCCGCCAACTCGCCTTGCCGCGCAGCCGTTGCGACGGCAAGCAGAAACACAGCTTTCATTGACAGGTGTTCGAAGGACGCTCTCCCCAGCGGTTCGAACGGTGGGCCCGCCAAGTATTGTAGCACACCGGGCAGGTCCCATTGTTGGCACAACTTCCTCACTCTGGGCTTCAAAACACTAAAGGACTGGACAATACGTGACACCACAGGGCTGTTGGCCACCTCTCTACTCCCGGATACCGTCAACACGGAGTTTATGGCCGCTCTGTAGCCCTTAATAGTACTAGGTGCGAGGCCGCTGTCGAACAAGGAATTTAAAAACTCGCACAATTGTTGAGGTGATGGGTGGAGTGGGTCTACTCCTTTCTTGGTGCACCACTCCGTCCATCCCTTCCACTTCCCTTCATAAATTTGCTTTGACGAGTCCCGTATACTTTCCACTACCACCTCCGAAACACCCCGTGAATAGCCACCTTTCACTAACGTGTCCTTCATAACCTCCATGCGTGAAGGCGCAGGATCTCCGGGTTGGGGTGGAGGGTCCTGCCTTGGTGTTGCGTGAGGATATCTGTTCTCGCCGGAAGTCTGACTGGGGCTTCTGTCTTGTTTGTCCAAAGATCTACAAACCACGGTGCCGTTTCCCACCAGGGGGCCACCAAAATGAACGTTCCCGTTGACTGTTTGATTTTGTTGAGAACTAGCTGAAGTATCTTGAACGGTGGGAAAGCATACCCGAACAGATTGTCCCAGCTCAGGCTTAGGCTGTCCGTCGCTACGGCCAACGGGTCCGGATACGGGGACACAAACAGGGGAAGTTGGGCGTTCGCCCGCGTCGCGAACAGGTCCAGCGTCGGGGTGCCCCACCGATTGAACAATTTCTCGCACACCTCCTGGTGCAGACGCCACTCCGTCGTTGGGATCTTCCCTCCCCTCGAGAGTTCGTCCGCTAGCACATTGAGACTTCCGGCAATGTGTCTCGGGACCAGAGTAATTGCAAAGTCCACGCACAGTTGAAAAATCCGATTCACTTCCTGATATAAGGAGCAAGAGTGCATGCCCCCCCCTCTCCTCAGGTAAGACACTGCCGAAGTATTGTCGGATAACACCGTTACCACTGACGCTTTCACCTTGTGTTTCCAGCACGCGAGCGCTAGGAAAACTGCACGAAGCTCCAGTATGTTGATGTGGAGCCCCTTTTCCACCGACGTCCACTTCCCGGCCGACTGTTCTTCCCCCATGGTCGCGCCCCACCCCGAGGAGGACGCGTCCGTGATCAGAAGCCAGTCCGACGCCAGGATGTGGATTGGCACGCCTTCCTCCAGATTGGAGCGGGCCGTCCACCATTCGATCGCCTCGATGGGTGCCCTGTCCAGTGGAACCTGGTCCTCCCACGATCCCCAGCTGTTCCACTCCAGTTTCCGCAACCAGTGTATTGGTCGTACACGCCATGCCCCCAGGGGCACAAGCGCCGCACACGAGTCCATCTGGCCTATGATCTTTGCGAGTTCCCTCGCCAGAGTCGATCGTTGTTCGAGTAGCGATCTCGCCGCCGCCGACACCTGAGCACATCTCGCCTTCGATGGTTTCACTAAGAAGGTCACCGTGTTGAAGGTAGCTCCCAAGAAATCGAACTCCCGGCTCGGCTCCAGCCTTGATTTCGTCGCATTGACCCCCAGCCCTAATTTGGATAGGAGCGTTACGCACTGTGTAGTGTTCCCCTCCAGAATGGAACGATCCCCTTGGCGCAGCAGCCAGTCGTCCAGGAACGCATGGACGTCGATGAGCATCACGTGTAGTGCCGCCAACACCGGCTTCATCATGACGGTGAATACATGCGGTGCCGTGCACAAGCCGAAGGGAAGGACTACAAAATGGTACGTCTTCCCTAGGCAAATCAGTCGGAAATAACGGTATACACTTGGATGAAGGGGTATATGGAGGTATGCATCCTCTAGGTCGATCGACGTAGTGAACTCCTCCGGCTGGATGGCCTCCCTGATTGAACCCAGGGTTTCCATTTTGAAATGATCGGACCTGATATAACGGTTCAAGTGGCGCAGGTTGAATATGAGCCGTGAGCCCCCGCTCCGTTTCGGGATGACTCTGGCAGGACTGTAAAATCCCATTGTTCCTGGAGGCGATTCTTGTAAGGGCTCCTTTTCGCACTAACGTCAACACCTCTTCCACATACTCTTTCGACTCGGTTCTGGTGAGAAGCCAGTGTGGGGGCTGTTTGGTCAGGGGGGGTTCCGAAATAAAGTTTGGGGTATAACCCCTTGCCACCACCGATCTTACGAATCGATCGCCCGTCAGCAACTCCCATTCTCCGAGGTGGCACCCTATTCTCCCGGCTACTTGGTGGTGCAGCGGCCGAGACGGTAGTGCCAGTAATTGGTCAATGTCGTGTAGATGGGGGCCTTCCTCCGCCCCCTCTGTTGCGTGGGAATGTCCCACGCCCCTGAGCGCCTCGACCTCTCCCCTGTCGGGCCTGCCCAGAATGCAGTTGTTGTCCTTGCGAATGTGGTTTCTGCGCACTCGAATGTAAGGCACCCCCACGGGGGTCTGTCCGCGAAATGGCTGCCTGTTCCCACCACGGTTGTTCCCACCGGCGCGTGGTTTCAGCACTGGGGTGGTCGGCTTAACTTTGTCTCGCAGTTCTGGGGCGATAGATAGTAGCTGCCCGTTGAAGAGCCAGGATGAGCGATGCACTGGCAGAAGCCGTAAGTTTTTGAGAGTGTCCTTACACAGGCCCTCTTGCGAGCCGTCCAAGTAGGAGTCTCGGCGATGTAGCACCGAATTGAATAGCGACCGAGTACCCCAATTAATGGCGTCGGTGTGGAACTCGGACGCTTTCCTCATCAACTTGATTGCAGTGTCAATGTCAGCAATGTCCCTGTCGTCGGGTTCGGCCGCAAGAAAATCCTTCAACCTCGCCGTGGCCGCTGCGTATGCCATGTCGGCTGTCGACGTAGCACGTAGGCTGGCCCGAAGCACTTTTTCGTCCTCCTCGAACTGATTGGAAGGCACTTTCACGAATGGGGGTCTGGGCAACGCAGATTCCATGTCCATTTTACATTCGCTGGACACATACTCAGTTTCGTCGTAAGTCTTGTATCTGCCCGCACGCGGTGCCCCCGCGTTTCCCACCGTGAAGAAAAAACTACCCTTCGTCAAGTCTGGTTGGGGAATGGGCGTCACCGCCGACAACACTTTTCCCTTGTCGCGTAGTACGCCACCGTTGACTAGGAGCTGGCGGAATAACACTTGCGATTGGGGAAGGTGGTGCACCTCTTTCGCCACCCGGTCCTGGTTTGCATAGGAGGTAGCAGGTGGCTCCCCTTCCGGCGTTTCCGGAATTATAACTTTAGGGCAGAACACACTGGGTAGTGACCGATACACCTCATCCACCACCCACGTCCACTCAATCGCCTCTTGAGTCGTGTACCCCATGTCGGGGTTACCATTTGAGATGTCCGGGTTACCGGTTGAGGGGTCCGGGTCGATCGGACCCTGCGTCGCCCCGTAACCCCCCAAACCAGGGTCCGTAGGAGGGTCTGTCGACGGGTTGATACCGGCATCCGCACCACCCGTCGCACACTGTGGCAATACGGAAGAGGGCATGACATTACCGTGTTGCGCACTAACACTGATACTGGCACTGGCACTGACACTTAACGATGCACTTCCATCCCCTTGACTTTGCGAATTTGGTACTAACTGACCACTCCCGCTTGGGGGGGGGAGGGGGGGGAGGTGCGGCCGGCCAATTATAGTTTGGTGGGTCACCCGGGCACGACTGAGCATTTTGGTTTTGCCACCCACCAACGTTTGGTCACGACCAATGGCCGCCATAAGTCGCCCACTGACTCTCCCAGGAACCCGGCAGTCCCCACGGCGGTTGCACGGGTTGGGTAGCCTTGTCCGCACTAGCAAGAGACCCGGACTGCGAGTAGCCCGTCTGCTGCAAACCCGGGTTCCCAGCCAACAACCCGGACCGGGGGGTCAAGGTGTCCGCATGTCCGGTTGCGTGTCCGGGCGGGTTCGCTAAGGGTTGCACCCCAGACCTAGTCCGGGCGGTCCCCATCGATCGCTGGTCGGAGGTTTGTAGGGACGACCCTAAAACCAGCCAGTTAGGATCGTGCGAGTCACCAACCCGCCTACGTTTTGGTGACGTATCGTCCACATCGTAAACTCGCTTACCCGCACTGCACTGTCTATTAGGCGAACCCGGGGGCGTGAAGTTGTCCCGACGATCGTCTTGTCCATCATCAAGAACCGGCGTCGAAGTCACAATCGGCAGCACGGACGGCGTTTTTCCCGATTTCGGAAGTCCAAAATATTTTTCGAACGTGTCCAGAATGCCTTTTTGGGTCGCTAGCGCCAGTTTCTTCTCGGCCGCCAGCTGGTCCGCCTTCCTTTGTTCCTCATTCTCGGATAGCGCTTTGTCCACACACGCGGCCACCATTTTGGCGATGTCCGCCGTCGATGGCGGGTTTGACAGAGACCCGGACTGCTGTAGCACAAAGGGAGCGACCGCACCCAACTGAAATCGATTTTCGCTTGCCGACGTCAAAGAATCTTCGCCCGAATCCACAAAATCGTCGTGCGCCGACATGGAATTGTTTTCTAGTAAGGCTAGTTCCCGGGCTCGTCTCCTCCTATCCGCTCTGTTGCGCGATTCGGCACGTGTTGACGCGATCGACGCAATCACGTCCGGATCCATGTTTACACAATGTTCAGCACATTTATACGACGTAAAATCACATACCCTACATTTCCGGCAAAATTCGTGGGGATCCGACTTATTTAGCCTTTTCCCACACTTCCGGCCGGCCTTTCCAGGGCAGGTAGTTGGTTTTGTTGATTTTTCCATGTATGAAAACGTAACGATCGCGACTATCCAGTCGCGTCCCAAAACAAACTGTGAAGCAGAGCGGGTAAAGGGGCGCCACCTAGCGGTGGTCATGGGCCCCGGGGAGCGCCATTGCAGAGACTGGGAGAGCGTTAGATTTCATGTTTGGGACGGGTAGCATTTCCAAAACGGGAAAGCATAATAAAAATACAGGTAAGTATTTTAGGCTAGCAGTAAAAAAAAACCTTTATAAATGCATTCCCAAATACCAACCTGATCAGGAAAATGTTTAATTTTGACTGCTTGGATTAGTTATTATTTTGTATTGTGTAAATTTGTTGCTTGAGAAAGTCATACGAGTTTCCTTTTGCGATTATGTCTTTGCCCCCTCCCCCCTCCTTTCCAGGAAGGGAGTTAGTTATAGCAAAGGATGTTACAAGAGAAAATAGCATTCCCGCTAGTTTGGCACGTGGCTCCGGATTAACTTTAAGCCACTACACCTTTTGTATACACAGATAAGCATCATTCAATTAAGAGCTTGGACACAAAACTGTTACCTTGTATAGTCTTTTGCCTTGAATACCCATAGGATCTTGGTTCACTTCAATGATAAGACGATTCAAGAGTATATCTCTGTAATCCTTTTTGATGGTTCGCAAATCAACGGACATGATGAGAGGAGCTGCCAATATAGCCCACATTGCCATCTGTACTTTCGACTGCTCGTAACTTAAACCAAAGTTTCCAATGATGAGCTGTAAAGACAAATTGCCTATAATTAATGTAGGATTACAAATTTGTTTCAACTCTCCAGAAATGGTAAGAAATAAAAAATAAAATAAAGTTGGCCCGTACAATGCTTTCACTAGCAATTGTGCACGCAGATAGCCAGCTTGCCCTTCTGTGATGACACCACAGACACAGTTCCGCTTGTCAGCTTGCTAACACGCTGGCCGCTACTTCGATCAACTATGCTATTTTACAACAGCAAGATTCGATGCCATAGGAGTAAATGACACTGCAATTAAGGCATCTGGCCATTTTTTTTTTAGTATTAAACCTTTTAACACTCTTCGTTTTCCTTTCCCAGCATGCAACTAAGGATGCGAGCGACGCTTGAAAATCAACATCAAGTTGGTATTCGCTTCATGCTTGAATGCACCAAAACGTACGCGTTGATGTTCACGCTTAAGCGTTGAACGTGAGAAAAGCCTTCTTTCAAGCACTGAGCATCATGCTTACACGTCAAAATTAACTTTATAAACGATGCCTTATACTTGTAAGTGTAAATTAAGATATTTCTTATTATTCCTATAACACCTTCAAGCAACCATAACCAATGTTGATCGGTCGCCAAATGTTGATATCAGTTGACTTCACTTAGCCCTACTTGGTTGTCAGTGCAGTAACAAACCGGATGCTCAAGTTATCATATCTCCAGAACTGCATTAGCTAGAAACGAACGGTTTATGGTGGTCCTTGCAGAACTGATAGGGCTAATCAATTAACCTACCACTACTATCTGTTTAAGATTGGAGAGTTACAACACAACAAACGTGTAACCCCAAGATAGCACCAAAATTTATAAAACTTTCCTTACTTGGAAAATAGGTTTATTCAGTAAGCTTTTTCGTATTTTCTGGCGCGCGACTCCCTATTACGGTACATTTATGAAGGTTGCCCCAGCAAGGTCTTTACTGTGAAGCAGTGCGTAAAAAATAGTTCAAAATATGTCTTACCATATCGGGATCGTTCCAATGGCCAGGACCAGCATGGGGAACGAGAATCTCCTGATTATTTCCGTAGTAATCGATAATACTCTGTACACTTGCCCAGGAGTCGTCAATATCGTTGAAATTACGCCAAAGGTTGCAGTGATGAGCAACAGCAGTGTAATTAGGCTTTTAAAAAAAAGTAAACAGTTCACTGACTAAACAATGCAAATGCTAACAACATAGTCTACAATTGTGGTACACGAATTCGTGAATACATTCAGTACTCTACAAGAAAAAACACAAAGTCTTACACATTTTTTCATACAATGGATGAATTTGTACCCACTATTCACAAAGTGTTGCGTGATGTAGGGGTGTGTGTGCTCAACTTTCTCGCACACAGTCTAGTTCAAGTAGAGCATGGGGAAAAGAGTATTAAGTTTCGAGTCAAGTTCGAGTTTCGTAGAAAACATTATAATGTTCTTTATACGGTAAATACCATGCACTAAACCAATTCAATCAGATTTTCCCTGTAGCACAAACACTACACACTTGCTGACGCCATCATGGATTGAACACATCGACGCTGCCGGTCATTTCAATCTTAGCATGCGGACATCTGTCATGTTAGGATGAACTAAAAGTGAAAACCGGCGTTTACAGTGGTAATTCGAAGTCATTAAAGTGGTATAAAATACACCATACCACAACAAGAACAACTCTTAAAGTACTGAAACTGAAAGCCATATGCAGTCAAAATGCAACGCTATGCCACGCACATATTCTAACAATGGCTGGTTGGCTCATATCTGTAGATTGTTTTGATGTAAGTTTTCCATTCTACAGTTTATTGTTGTTCTGTTTTCGCACAACCTCGGATAACAATCTTCGAATGCTATTGCTCAACTTGTTGTTTCTCGTTCTCACGTTGTTATCTTATAAACGCCAACATGAGGGCGTCAAGTTAGGTTAAAATTTCTACAGACGGTACCAATCTTCTACGTTACTTTGCATCCGTGGCAATGCATGATCCACGTTGACAGTTACAGTCTACATAAAAGGAGTAAACAACGGAGTAGCGTCTTTTAGCACATTGCAGATTAGCCATGAACTTTATGAATTGTTTTAAAATACTTTAATATTCGGTAAAATGATTGTTGGTAAAACAACCTTGTCAATAATAAAATGATCAAAGTCGGTAAGGTAAGTGCCATCAAAATGAACGGCACCGCAGGGACCATTCACAAAGTATGTCACGCTGGGGGAAGGGGCTGTCCACAAATGTGACGTCACACTCTTACACGAGATGTCACTAGCACCTAGGAAGGTCTCAAATGGATAAAATCACATAAAGGTAACAAGAGTCTCCACATACTACTGTATTCCTAAACTCTTAGACAACCTTGCGATTTCCAAACAAGTGCTCCTAAAGTTGTGTTGAGCTCTGTGATGTCAGGCACTGACACCATAGCCTTTGAACAGGGAAGCAATTGGGTTCATTGCTTCGCAGAGGCGTTGAGTCATGGTACTACTACAGTAGAGGCCGGACCTTGAGTCGTACATATGCGACTAGGCCTAGGTTGGGTACAAGATGGCTAAAAAAATTGCCGCTGATTCAGTCGATTTAGTACTGTTCCAGATTTTCGTTAAGTCTAGAGCATCATTTGCAGCTGAAAAAAATGCCAACTGAGATGCTGCTGCTCTTTCCCTTAAAACGCTTTCTTGCTACACAGTAGTGCAGCTTAACCACACAATTCATAAGAAAACTGCAGGTTTATGATATAAGTATGTTAATGGGAAGTAAAAGGGTATTCTTGATAATCATTTTAAGATTAAGAGGCATTCGATAACACTTCTGGTTTAAGTACCAGCTATCTTCAAAGTTACGCTTATAATTACACAATTTCTGATGGTTATAACATGGTAGAGGCAGCTTCAAATAGATAGTTTATTTGATATAAAAGTTCAATCTTGATGGGGGAAGGCTGTAAAGGTCAAGATATACATTTCTTTATTGTATATAGTGACTGAGCCAAGTAACATTTGATGAGTGGGCCAACATTGGCCAAACACAGGAAACGTTGATTACTCGTTGGCAACGATTTTACACATAGGCCCAGTATTGGTGCAATGTTGGTGTGCCTGCATGCCCCAGGCAATAGGCCAACAGACGGCCCAACCTAAGGCCTATCAATGTCAGCCCACAAATAGGCATCCCTTCGCTTGACTAGGGATCGACCGATACAAAAAAATACCGATCCGATACCGATTCCGATACACCGATACTGATAAGTGATAACTACTTTTTTTTAAAAGTCAACAGGTAAAAAAGTCAAACTCATTCATACCTCTGACCATAAAAAAACCCAGTCCACACTGCAGAAAAGCCTAATTGCAAAAAGCCGACAGTACGCACGCGTTAAATTCAGCGAGACGCTGTCCAGATGATGTCATGCGATGCGAGCGGTGCTATACAGGAAAGGTTTCTCTCAAGCTAGGCAGAATAGCCAGTGCGCACAGAACATGGTCGTATCGGCAAAATATCTGTAAATAAACACCGATACAGATCCGATACCGATCCACGAAAAATACCAATAATATCTGTAAATACAGATACCGATTTTAATATCTGTCTATCCCTATGCTTGACCAATGAATTTATTTAACAATTTCACGAACATGTTGGTACCCTTCATCGGGCCAACATAGATCTTTACTGCCTTCACCAAAATATTGGCACTCTGTTGCTCTGCCAACCTATTTCTATTTTGTCTCACCAACACTTTGGCCCTCCTACATTGGGCCAACGTATGTCTTCGTATGTTCCACTAATGTGTTGGCAGTCCTTCGTTTGGCCTACGTATCTAGACACACGCCATTGTAGTGCGATGCCACAGTGCAAGTGTTTAATATCCTGAAGCATAGTTTCACACATTTCAGGTGCATGGGCAAAAATAATAATGCGGTATAACAGCTTAAATTGTCTTAAAATTGAAGATTCTACCAGAGAACTTGTTCTCGCAGGTGAATCTAAATTCTCAGAGTAGAATCCGACAAAACTGTGTTAACGTAATTAGGATCCTTCCCTGCCCTACGACACTTTGTAACCTGTTTTGCGTCATTTTCGTTTTGGAAATGTGTGAAAAATGTAAGTCACTTCCGCCCCCACTTCCTCTCCGCCTTGCTCTGTCTCTTATACTCCACTCCTTTTCACCCGCCACAAGATTCCGTAGCAGGGAGGCAGGTGGGTAAGAAACGTAACACAGTTTCGTCGGATTCTACTCTAGAACTTGGATTCTCCTGCGAGAACAAGTTCTCTGGTAGAATCTTCAATTCTCATTCGTAGCATCCCCCTCACTGTGTCATGTAATTGGGACAGATTTTAACAGAGCCAAGTGCGACGACACTGAATCTTACCCCACCAACCACGCAGTCGGTGCGCACGGGTCCGTCGACGTCCACTGCACCGACACAAGAGACCCACAGCCTCCAGAACCTGTGGCCGTCCATATTGCATAAGAGCCTCATAGAAGATCGCCCCGCCTGGGCAACGCCCTTGGCCCAGATCCAGGCATTGCTCAAAGCCGAAGGAACCAGGGCGCCACCTATCATGCCTGTGCCACGACCCCTGCCTATCAGACTCCATTGTCCCTGAGCCTGCGTACAGCCCTGTCCGCTACAGGGCACGGGAGAAAAACACCTACGGATACCTGCTGGCTCACGATACCCTGAAGGCATCCACCACCTCCACACCAGGCACCTGCCCCACTCCCCTAACTGTTGCAGCTCTGCTGTTGCCGTGGAGGCAAACAAGACCTTGTCGGGCACCCTGACCCGGGTGAAGATTCCTGTTACCAATTCTGGCAACAGCAGAAAGTCGAATTCGTCCCTGCACTGGCAAGGCAGCCAGTCAGTCGTAACCCAGCCGACGATTGGACCAAACACTGCCCCCAGAACACAGTCCATATGCACCTGTCCAAACCAGAACCACGTTACCGAATCTGTGAGATGATGTACACCACAGACGTTATACCGCCTGCCTGATACCAACTGCACGCGCCCTCCGCAGACACATTTGGAACGACCGGACCGCAGACTGTCAACATTTCCCGCATATCGACGTGCAAGGCCGCCTTCTCGGCCTCGAAGCGGCCCTGGGCCGCCCAGCACCCCAGCGATGCACCTCACCCGAAGCTAGATGCAGCGGCGTGCAGCCACACTGCCAGCGCCCACCCAGGCCAGTCATCAACGCCTCCGCATCGTCCAGCACCAAACACTACCAAAACGGATCACGCATCGAGCTATCTGAGTAGCGTCCAATTGATTCCGTCCCCTGGAGCCACTCTACCAGGTTGGCCCCTATCCAAGATGCTGTAACAGCGTATAACAGCCAGTGTTGACCTGTTTCAATTTATGTACAGTATGGCCTGCACTCCCCACACTGTAGCAGCGACGACGGCCTGGGACACTTTGTGCCTGCTAACTACGGTGAAACCAAAGCGAGTGGGTCCATAGCACCGATCTGTAAATCACGTAGCAACGGTAGCACACCAAAATTGTCTCGAAATGTCGTAAACGCCGCATCCACCATTCTCCACATCAGACCCATACAGCGGTATAAACCCGGCGTCCGAGGTGAAATAAATTCTGCCAACCATTTGCTCACTAGACCGATCGGAAATTAATTCATGCCCAGGCGGCATTCACCACACCTGCTGGTGGTTATACCACCATCTCTG